>JARHVA010002611.1:55000-325000 GCA_037957365.1 Torreya grandis
GATTGTTTTTAAGGATGAAATTGGTAGGGGGAATGTGGTAAATGAGTGCAAGCCCAAAATGAGAATTGGTAGGGATTATAGATAAAAGTGTTTCAACTTGAAAATAAAGTAATAAACTTTTATCCCTATAGAGTGCTAGTGTTTAGTAGGTATCAGAGATTTACAAATTTTGGGATAACTTTTCCTTCGCCTGTTTGTTCTATGGATTGTATGGAAGCTTATAATCTAATGCAAAAACCATTGTGTGTCTTATCTTTCAATTGATACCTGACTCAATAAATAAATAAGATAAATTCAATCATGAGGTAAAATGAGGTTAGTAGTTAATATTTTGATTGACCTCAACACCCCTTATGTTGAGTTTTGCCTACATATCAATAATATGAAGAGGTATCAAACTCCATGTAGTTATCCTATGCTAAAATAGTGTGTGTGAAATATTAGTGAAAAATGATAGATGTTGGTGTAATATTGGTGTGATTAAGTGATTTAACCATGACTTGGGACCTTGGAAGTGTATTGAGAATTTAGTTTAGGGCTACTAGGTTTTTACATGATGAGAATTGGGAGAAATAGGTAATTTTTTCTTAATATGAAATAAGAATTCTTGTGTTCTTTAGTGTGGAATCCTCTTGTGTGAAAAAGGTCTGAAATGTAGTTTTATAGTGGTATTATTGTAATTCCTTAGGATGTGGATTTTTAAAATTATGATTTGACCCTTCGTGAGTTTTAATTTTATAATTTAGTCATTATTTGGTAGGAGGACAATAATAGTGAATACATAAAATATAGTGGTGTCATATTGTTTAAATAAGGCATTGTTGTCAAAGGAACACAAACCACTGATCTAGGTACCAGCAACCATCTATGTGTAATCTTAAACTAGTTTTCATGAGGGATAAGGACATTTTGGCATTTTTGTTTTGATTATAATAATTATTCATCACATGTAAAATGAACAAAAGAGGTATAAATACCTTAGAATAAGTCGTGAGCTAATTGTGTAAAAAGGGTGGTCAATATATACACCTAAATCCACTCTCCCTAACTATTCTAGTAATCCTAATATCTATCATAATTAAAACCATACAAATTGTCCTAATATAAAGAATTAAGTTCCATTCCCCGCTATATATTTTCTACATCATTTTAACCTTATTCCTACCCCACAAGTCAATTAATCCTTCTTCTAATATGTGATTTATCATTTAATCTTATCCCAACCCCACCTGTCCATTATATTAGAATTTAAAATTTCAATCCCACCTACACTACCCTAGTCCTAGTATCTCCTGCATCCCTATCCCCTAATCACCCATTTAATCATCTCCATAAACCCCTAAACTAATCCCTATTAACCCCTAATCAAATCTAAAAGTGTCTAAAATCTAGATCCTTCTCTAACTTTCTATAATTCTTTAAAACTAGAGAGTTCTAATGAATTTAAAATCAATTTCAATCCTCCCCTACCACCCTATAAATAACTAATCATGGATCTTTCTTAGACTAATTGGAATTCACACAATCTCTCTCAATATTCATATTACTATTGCATCCACATCATCTATGTATACAATAACCCTTAAGCCATTCATCATTTCATCTTAAAGCCACCATTATCAAGTAATCCAACAAGCAATCAAAAATCCTTAAAGAATACATTTGAATATCTTAGAGGGAAGACAATAGAAACAAGGTGATGGTAAGAATATCCTTATAAGTTTTTATTGCTTCTATATTCTCTCCCTTTGATGTTTTTGTAAGTTTTAGGTCAAGTTACTAATTATATTATATTGAATGCATAACTCAATTTTACAAGCATATATTCATGACCATAGTGGGAACCCTCCATTAAAATAACCCTTGTTTGTGTGAGATGTGTTAAATTATCTGTAAAGATGGGTTAGAGAATGATTGGGCTCCAAAATCTTAAAATTTTCATGTTCCAAGTGGATTGCAATATTACACTATAAATTGTGGTTTTACAGAGGTGATTTTGTAGATTCCATATGTGATTTTAATTAGTTACATGGACCTGACCATTAACCATTAAAATGTTTTGTAGTTTTTGACCTCTTGTAAAATCTCTTCTCGATAGTTTCAATTTTGAATTCCAACTGTGGTTTCACTTCTATGAATTACAATTTTGATTTAAGCATAAAATTACTAATTAAATCCTATGTTTTGATCTCTAGAAATCTTGTTTCCTCTATCTACTTGTAATATGATAATAGGAAAGGGGAGACTCTATTTAAAAAAAAGCATTATCCCTAAAATACCCCTTTTGACCAGACTCTAAAATATCACCTATCTACAGTTGTGGTCTTATATCCTAGTTGTGGTTTTCAGAGTTATAGAAGTGATATTATCAATAGTATGGTTTTTAACCTTTAGTGGTAGATATTATGATTTGTATTAATAGTATATTTTAAAGCATCATATATAGTTTTAAATTATATCTAAAACACTTTGTGTATATACATTTTTAAAATTTTCAAAACATTACTTCTCAATAGAAGCAATTTTGAGTTCTATCAAAGGTTTTGAGGTGACAAGTGATTTTGAATATAGTTGAAAAATAACCATCATTATTAACCTTTAATAATATATCCTTTTCAATAGTTTATTGATTATTTTTTTAACTAATTTAAATATTTTTAATCCATCTTAGGCATTTCCAATAATTTATATATACATACTTTAATTTTCCTAGTGGTATTGATTCCCAAAGATAGTTTTGAAGATCAATATGCGATTTTGACTTAGATAGTTTTCATAATTCATATCCTTGATAGTATATAGTATAATCTTACTTTAGGTAATAATAATATCTATTTTGGGCATCCTCAAAATTTCACTCTATCACCTGTTTCTTTTATTATAAGTTTCAAAACTACTTCTCGATATCTACAATTTTGTCCTACCAGAAACAATTTTGATTAACCACAAGTGGTTTTGACTGACTACTCAATTAATTCCATCTATCTACAAAAATACATATTCTCAATCATATTTTTGATCTATTACTTATGGTTTTACATCTATATAATAAGTTTTAAAATTCTAACTCTATGTCACTGGGCAGATGTAGTTTTGCATGTGCTAAAGGTGATTTTGACTAGTTAGAAACTACTAGTAGATTCTGTGCAGGACACCTACGTGAGAGGCCCTAAATTAGATTGCTAACTTGTTTCTTTATAGGATCAGGACTTTGTCTAAAATTTATATTTTGAACTTGTATATATCTCTTTGATTTACTAATGTTTTATCCCACATAATTAAATAATTAGTCAAATAAATCCATGTTTACCTATTTGTTACCCTAAATTTTGATTTTATAGGGTTAAACGTGGTATGGAATTCACCCACACAATTTCCTAGTCATTAGGGGTTGGTTATTTAGATTTCATCATGGTGAATTTGACCACACTTTGTGATCGAGTGGAGTATAAAAATCAAAAACAACTATCATTAGAGATAATTCTCTGATCCAAGCATTATATAACACCCTACATAAATTTAGGGCCCACTTACATTGTGTATATCTAGGATGCCCTTAGAGATCCTATGTAACCTAAAATAATACCATTATCCATTACAAGTGACTTTATACTAGAGTCAGTATCAACTCCCAAGTGATAATTATGTGCAAATAGGGTTGAGAGGGTTTGGGATATTTTATAATGGGTCACCATCCTACAACTTCACCTGTGAAGTTATTAGATAATACATTCTTTGAGATACATACCCATGGGTTTATTAATCTTAGGTTTATGGTTTACTTACTTTGGTGCGTGTCATGTTAGACCAATGATGTTTATGATCCAAGTCAAGCTTTACCCAAACCTATACAATACTATCTAGGTCTCCTATATCATCATCCCCAACTTGTACATTCTTAAATATTTTGTTCATACTTATATACTTTAATCATAATTATATCTTGTATATCCTTTATCTAAATTATCATTCATCATATCTTTTACATCCTTAATCTTGTAAAATATTTTATATCTTTTGCATCTTATTATCCTCGCTTAGACATATCCTAATCTAGTTTTTGTATTGACATCCTACTATTTATTTATCACCCTATCTATAACATCCTTATATTATCATTTTACTTCATCCTCCTCTAGTCTTACCTCATCTAGACAGATGCCATCTCACTTTGTCTTACCCTTTTATTCCACAACACATCTATTTGGATTTCAGGTTATACACTTATTTGAACCATATTCATTATACCACCAATAATCATTGCATCACCACCATTAATCCCATAATTCTTGATCCCTCCATTTAATCCCATCTACCCTTTTTCACATAATCATCCCACCTTGAGAAAATTATTCTAAGGCTTGAGATAGTCCTTTTGTTATCCATCTATATCATCCTATCACTCTATTTTTTATTTAGTCCACCACCGATCACTTTGTCATATTTCATACTTGGTCAATACCCTATTAACAACCTATTTATTTTTTGGTTTCAACCTAGCATCTAATTATCCTCAATCCAGTCAGCCCTAATCTAGTTGTCATACATATTTATAACTAGCACACATCTAATCATCATCTTACTAGCTTGAATCCAAGAAATAATCAAATCCCCATCCTTTTGCTATCTTGAAAGCTAGGAATTATTGACAGATCATAAATTTATATCATAATATCAATTTGAAATTTGACCCCAGTCTGATATCATAATCCATTTAATCTATCTCATCCTCATCCATCACCTGTCATACAAACTCAATAATTTAGAATTACTTTGTCTAAGGACTATATTTTTACCTAAGAGATAATCTACCTTCACATCATCCCCCTTTTGACGTTTGACTACCTTTCATCAATTACCATTTTATCATTTATCCCCATGGATTTGGACCCATTTATCATGGAATAATACCTATTTACCAACAAGGATGAGATCCTTTTGCAAGCCCTAGAAATGGGTGTCCACCTACCTTCAAACCTTGATCCCATAAAGCCTAAATTAATGTCCCCTATCCTTCCTCAATATCCATCTACACCTATCCTACATGCTATCCCACCACAATCAACCCCATTGTCTATTCATCATAACCATAGTCGTAATGTCCCTCAATATACAAGTATATCTTTGCTAATAGGTATGAATTCATTTTATGGATATTAGAGATGGGTGCCCACCTTCCCAATGATTTCAAACCCCTCCACCTAAGGTCACCTACCAAAGAAATGCCTCATCAACCCTTATCCACATCCAATTATTATGACAACCAATCCCATTCCAATCCCCGATCCACTAGTCTTAGTCCAATCAAGGTAAATTTTAGTGGGTATTCTTCATTAATTCATGAATATTTTGGTTTTATAAATTGCCATTTTGATATTTTATTTGATGGTGAACAATGTGGATTGGCATAAATTATTTGGGTGTAAGTTATTTTACCAAGTCAACTCATTTAATATTTAAAATAAATTTCATACACATAAATATAATTCACCACTTTGTTGAAAGTCAATATGAGCTTATTCACTATTATATGTATATATAATCAATCTATGACCATATTTCCAAAGTATATTATCATAGCTACCATCCATTTATGACTTTTACATATAGTCTCATGTTATTGTACCTTCTATGGCAAGTATTTCCCATATCCATTCACCCATATGACTAAACATCATTTGATAAATTTTTTCAGACTTTAGAAACACATATTTATAAATTCACCAAAAAAAACCAAGTTAATCTCTATATGCTACACTAGAATATACCTTGGTCCTAGTAATGATCTTCTTAGTTAGTATACTAATAAAGAGATTTCCTTATTTAATAAATATATTATTTCCAATAAGGATGAAGTTATATTGTAACTCTTATAAATGGGTTCCAAACTTACATTAGGTTTCCACCCCATCTTACCTCTAATTCACACCCATCCACAGTCGAATCCTCCATTTACTAGTCATAGTCCATCACAAATCTCCCATCATACTAGCAAAGGGAAGCCTAACTTAATAGCATCATCTAATTTTAGTTCATATCCTAAATAATCTCAAACCACACCATCTCCTAATATCATAACATCACCATTACATGATTCCACTCATTCTTCATCCAATGCTATAAATAAGCAATATACCCTTGTCCCAATATACATGGAATCCTTCTTTTGGAAAGTAAAGGCCATAGGCATGATTGTCTACCCAAAAATAATATCTCTATATTTTTCCAAACATACACCCTCATGGTATTGAGTAGAACAATTATTTCTATACCATAAATTACCTAGGAATTCTATTAATAGATGTCACCCATTCAGATATTATGTCTGAAGCTTAATTAACAATGGTGATATTAAAATTGAGGGTGAATCCAATGAATCCACACCTAAGAGTGTGAAAAATGGGTATGCCAAGAATTGATTCCTAATTATGATCAATATTCTTCCCTCCTTAGTTGATATCATGACCCCAATCCCAATCATACCACAACCATCCTAGATCAAACCATCCCTATATTTGATTCACATCAAATCCCCCATTTTCACATAACTATCAATCCTAAAACATCCATTCACAAACCCAAGTATAAGAAGGTACTTACAGATAATGATGTGATCTAAAAGGTCCTCTCTATGGATACTTAAAAATCATCTATTGGTGACATCACTTCATAAACATTCATGTCAAATTTAGTATCAGAGTGGTTAGGATCATATCCAACATTAGCATATGAAATAGAATCCATGTCATAATCATCATCCCTTATAGATAATGAGAGTCATGTGGACACCTATCTCTTTGAGGCTATCTCTAATTTGAATGTCAACCAGTCAAAAGGCATAAATTTTGATATGTCTCAAGATGATAAAATTATAACACAATTCTTGGATGATTTATCATTCAAAGATCATCAAGGTAGATATGAATCAACTTTAGATGTTAATTATATAAAGAATCTTAGTGATCCTTTTGATATTCTTGAGGACACTTTCTTCGATGTTGAGCCTAGATTTACTAGTATCTTTTATGAGGACTATGATGGCCATCATCCCCATAGTTCATCCTTTTCACCACAAATTACTAATCATCCACCCCTTGTTAATTACACATCCACCCACTCCCTAGCTGGGATAAACAATCACATACATCATTGGATTCCACTCAATATGCAATCCTATGTACTAAATTTATAAGGACCTAAGACAATGATCAATTAATCAAGCTAAATAATTAAGTCAACTATGATCCAAAAATAATCAATCAAAGTCAAAAAGAGTTTTGTAATTATCCAAGTCAAAAAACATCATCCCCTAGTAAAAATATCCTTGAGGTGTTAGGGTACCATCAAAGTCAAAAAAATCATCAGATATCAAGTCAAAGATCAAATTCCTCTGGTGAATCCCAAATTTAGACACTAGGGGATAATCAAAATTCAACTGAAATATCAGCATGTCAAAAATCTTTTAAAATAAATATGCCTAATAATCTCCTAATATTTGGATCAAAGAGAAAATAAGTTAGAAAGTCTTAGATCCATTAACCTGATTTAGCATATAGCACAAAATAAAAATTTCAAATCTAACATATCCAATGATGTACACAAATGTCAAAACCCATTTCCTCTCTCCTCCTAATCAAACTATTAATCATCATATCACTCATCCACATCCTTTAGCTCACTATCAAAACCAACCAATTCCACTCCTACTGGACACATCACTTTCCCAGGTAGCATAATCTCTTGTAGGGGTTACAAAGATACCTAATTGAGATTTATATAGGATGCTAAATCAAAAATCAATAAATACCACTATAGAATTAATGAATCTAGCATTGATAACATGGTCCTATTAACACATATCTCTAGAACACATTTTTTCTAAAAAAACACACAAATATCTTCATCCTGCATAACTCTTGCCTCTAATAAATATAGATTATAAAAGTAAAAAAATTCAAATAAAATCATTCATATGATGGTGAAAACTAGTCTTTTGGCACCTTGGGCAAGTACCATGATGAAAAATAGTTTCCAACATCATGGTAAAATAGTCTATTATGCATATTATACCTCAAATCTTGGGGTAAAATCCAGCCCTTATCAATTCCATCCATATCATCCTTGTTTATCTTATCCTCCAGTCCATTAATAGCACCCATCATCTACCATCATATAATGCATCCTATCATGTCCGTAATTTCCTCCCACCTTGACCTTCATAAGGGATTGGAATATGTCTTGAGAAATGTTATGCAATCATCTTGACATATCCTCTAATGGACACTCATACAACTAGACACCCAGTTCCTTCATGATGTGGTCATTGGTGATCCCTAGTCCATTCTTCCTCAGTCTTCATTCCACATTTCAACCTCACCCTCATACTCTTATTATCACATCCATTATTACATCCATACTTATCCCAGTTACTAGACTTGGTATTCCCTTTGCTAGTAACCCCATTTGTATAGTGGACATACATATCTCAAAAGACATAAAACCTGAAACATTCCAAAAATCCTAAAAATTATAAAACCTAAAAAAATACAAAAAACTCTAAGTTATTTTGTCTTATGTCTTGAGTATCCTAGTTGTCTAATCCAATGTCCTAAAATATCCATCATTTTGTCATCCTACCTTGTCTTATGTCTTAACAGTATTATCCTTTTATCATATTACCTTGTCTTAACATCCTAGTCATCTTGTCTTATGTATTTTATAGCCTTATCCTAATCATAGTCCCTAATATACTACAATTCCATACCCTATCCAATTCCATATCCTTAATCCACCTTCACATCATGATCATCATGACCCACTTCATCTAATTCATCACTTGATTAATCATCTCATTGAATCTCATTAGGATAATAGATAAGACACTAATCACAACACATATTTATATAGATACTTGTGTATGTTACTTATATTCTCTATTTTTTTTGGCTTGTTTTCATGTCTTTTATCACGTATATATATTATTTTCTTATGTTTCATTTGTTTGTATATGTTTATTTTTGGTCTTGTGTCATGTATCATTTTTTCCATTGGTCAATGAAAAAGGATGTTATGATAACATGAAAAGATAAAATGATTCTTCTAGGTGCCCTCAATGATGCAGAGTTCACTATTTTCCCCTTTTATAATCATGCACTTTGGCATAATGTCCTCTTGGTCATAATTATAGCATGGGTTATACTACCTAGTTCTATATTTATACCAAATTACTATTATGATAATGATGACTTGATAATGGACTAAACTCATCATTTATCCTATCCTCTATCACCTACATAATCATCTAATCATCTTCATCCCATAATTAATTTGATCATCCATGTCTAATCATCTAACTCAACCACAAGTCACAACATATAACATCTCATATCCAATCATTCCTCCATGTCCTCCATTTTTGTGTATAACATCCATCATCATCCTCATCTTCTAGTCTATCTTATGATTTATCACCAAGTTATAACTACATTAGCCTAAATTATTTTTAGACTATGTAGACAACACTTTGACACTTTTTAATCTTCAAGGATAACTCAACCACTAACACTAATTCCTATCCCATCTACTCATGGTCACTCGAATATATTAAAAAATGTTAAGATAAAAGTATTGTATCAAATCCACCTATCATCATAAACCACTTATCTTATATCATTTTATTAGCCTACATCTCTCCCTTACATGTGTCTTTACCTGAGAAATGTCAACATCTTGTGGACTCTTATCTTATCATCATCATGTTATAGTTGATTCCCCCTTCAAATATGTCAAAAACCTTGACACAATCATTTTTACTCCCTATGCATGGGTATTTGAAAAAGGCATGATCAATTCATATCTAAACTAACATACATGCCATCCAAATCCCTCATCATCTTGATTTTATACCCATCCTGTGATCTCTTTTCTAGTGGCCATCTAGCTCATACCTCTCCACATGTCCCCTTGAGGGGGGCATCATGAAACTGTGTTTCTACTAACCCCTCCACATAATGTTTTTTTAATTTATAAAACCATTACTCCCCAATTCATCACTCTTAATTACATTTTAAAGAGAGGCAAAATGTATACACCTAAATTTGCTCACCCTAACTATTCTACTAATCCTGATATTTATAATAATTAATCTCATAACCATTGTCCTATTATAAATAATTAAATCCCATTCCAGATTATATATTTATTGCATCATTCTAACCTTATTGCCACCCTAAAAGTCAATTAATCCTTCTTATAATATGTCATTTATCATTTAATCTTATCCCACTTGTCTATTATATTAGAATTTAAAATTCCAATCCTACCTACACTGGCCTATTCCTAGGCTCTCCTACATCCCTAGTCCCTAATCACCCATATAATCACCTCCCTAAATCCATAAACTAATCAATATTAACCCCTAATCAAATCTATAATCCTATAAAATCTAGAGCCTTCTCTATCTTTCTAGAATTCTCTAAAACTAGAGATTTCTCATGAATTTAAAATTCATTTTAATCCTCCCCACCACCCTATAAATAACCAATCATAGATCTTGGTTAGACTAATTATAATGCATAAAATCTCTCTTATCCTTCTATTAACATTGCATCCACATTATCCTTGCATACAAAAATCCATTAAGCCATTCATCATTTCATCTTGAAGCCACCATTATTAAGTAATCCAGCAAGCAATCCAAAATCATTAAAGAATCCATTTAAAGATCTTGGAGGTAAGAAAAGAGAATAAAGGTGATGGTAAGAATATACTTATATGTTTTGATTTCTTATATATTCTCTCCCTTTGATGTTTTTTAAGTTCTGGGTTAAGTTACTATTTCCATTATATTAAATCCATAGCTCAATTTTACAAGCATTTAGTCACAAATTCATTATTTTAGCTTAAATATTAATTTATATGTTTACATTTCCTTCCCTTGTTATTCTAGTAATGTAGAAATGTGAAATTACTAGAGTAAAAGTAAAAATGCATACCTAAACTTACCTATGAAGTGTAGTCTTGAATGTAGGATAAAATGTTGAACTATGATTCATATGAACCTACAATGAAATATCTATAAAACTAGTCTTTGATTGAGATGAATATCAAGAAGTCAAATACAATAAACTTATAGATCTAGTAACAAGGAGTGAATACACCTGATTAGGTATGTGAACCATTATGTTTTTAGGTGTAAAACTAGTGACTGAAGAGGGTAGGACCCTTTGAGATTTCATTCGAGTTGGAAAACTTGTATTGGATTTTACGTTCCCAATCATAATTGATTAAGAGAGTGTGCTTAAGAACTCAATGTGTGCCTGATTGCATCATTACATACCTAGAGTAGTGAAATAGTTTGGAATCCTTATATAAATTCCAATAGATTATTTAGATGTAAATACTAGTGAAAAATGTGAACCAACCATTGTAAATAGAATAAGGATCATTTATGGTGAAAAAGTGGTGTAAAATTGTATCAACATTTAGTATAATTTGGGTCTGGTATATACAACATGGAGAATGATGAGAAATTTCATTTTATCTAAAAAATTAGTAAGGAGGAAGTCATATTCCATACACATGCTCTAATATTATGTCTTGATGTATATGGATTTTGAGATTAAGTAATAACAATTGAGATTTTGAGAAAAACTATGTTCTAACCTAAAACACATGTTGCACAGGATGCCCCCAAACTGAGCAAATATGAGAAAAACATAAGTATTTTATGGAAAATGAGGTTATAAAAATGTTTTTAACTATCTTTTATTAATTGAGACTCTCGTATATTTTGAAAGTGATTATTTATTACCTGTTTGGCCAACAACACATTGTTTTGGACAATAATAGTGTGCACTCCTATCTGAATTAGGAAATAGTATATTAATGTAGTTTATGAGTTATTTTTGGGTGTGTTATGTGATTCACCATGTGATCTCTACAAAACTATACTTATGCATTATATTTTAGGGGCATAGTCTCTAATACAAACCATTATCTATGCCCTGTATTTTGAGGTGAGTTGTAGAGCCTAGGCAATAACTTAACTCAAAAGAAAAATAAATGCATAATATGTTATGAAAAATATGTAAATTTGAGTAGTAGTGATAACATGGATTATCATGGCATCATCATCATCATCATCATCATCATCATCATCATCATCATCATATATATATATATATATATATATATATATATATATATATATATATATATATATATATATATATATATATATATATATATATATATGATGATGATGATTGTTGGGGATCAACCAACAATGGATTACACTTGTGAAAGCAATAAACACGAAAATAATCAGATAGATAAGTAACTGAAATGATAAATAGCACAGAACAAGATATACAAGAAAACACCCTGAAAACTTGTATGAAAACTTGTTAGGGTGTGGAGCTAAAAGCTTCACCAAGGAGCATACAAGATAGTTTTGGGTCTACACAGACACTGGCGTCGATCAGGAGCGACCGACGTCGGTTAGTTGCAGTTACAGAGGCGCTGACGTCGGCAGAAGGGTCGGCCGGCGACGGTCACAGGCGAACAGATAGGAACCGACGTCGGTTACCTGCGTGTCCAGAAAGCGATTTCCGAGGACAGAAGCGAGTGTTTGCATGATGAGTTTGAGTTGTGAACTCAAACTCGCGTCTCTATTATTAGCTACGTTATTTTTAGAGCCCTTGTTGAAGAGGTTAACTGTTTGTTGTAAAGGCATGCTTAAGTTTCCTATTTTTATATATATGTAGGAAAGATCTTCCTAGCTATTGTGTGTAAGAGAGTTGAACTGTATGAGTAGAACATTGTAAATGTTTGAAGGACAGTATTGAGTTGCATCAATCCAGGTTGTTGGATTTGATTGTACTTGAGAGAGAGCTCTTGAGGAATAGAGATCTAGTGAGAGATCTTGTGTGCATCTGAGAGAGGTGTGGAAGAACGAAGTTTCTTCAAATTGTATTCCTATTGTAAAGAGTTTTAATACAAGTTTTCAGGGTGTTTTCTTGTATATCTTGTTATGTGCTATTTATCATTTCAGTTACTTATCTATCTGATTATTTTCACATTTATTGCTTTCACAAGTGTAATCCATTGTTGGTTGATCCCCAACAAGTGGTATCAGAGCTCAGGTTCACTAACAGGTTGATCAGATCTGTGTAGTGTGTTTGGATTACAGGTTGCTCACAGGGATTTCTGTTTGAGTGGGAGAAGCAATGGCAGAAGAAAGTAAGTTGAGAATGGAAAAGTTTAATGGCAAGAACTATCAACACTGGAGAATGCAGATAGAGGATTATCTGTATCAGAAGGATCTTTACTTACCGTTAGGTGGGATAGCAAAGAAGCCCAAGGACATGGAGGATGAAGAATGGGAAGTTCTTGACAGAAAGGCTCTTGGGTCTATAAGACTGAGTCTGGCCTCCACTGTGATATCTAATTTGTCACAGGCAAAAACTACGGTAGAGTTAATGACTACGTTAGCAAATCTGTATGAAAAACCCTCAGCTTCAAATAAGGTATATTTAATGAAGCAGTTATTTAATTTGCATATGCAAGAAGGTGGATCTATCTCTAATCACCTGAATGATTTTCATGGTATTGTTAATCAGTTAAATTCAGTCAATATTGTATTTGAAGATGAAATAAAAGCTCTTTTGATATTATGTTCTATGCCTGAAAGTTGGCATGGCTTAGTAATGGCAGTTTCTAATACTGCATCTGCATCAAATATTTTGAAAGTAGAGGATGTTGTTAGTGTTATCTTGAATGAGGAAATACGCAGGAAAAGCACAGAAGAGGCATCCGGGAACGCTTTAAGTTTTGAGAGCAGGGGAAGGCAAAAAGAGAAGAGCAAGAAAGGCAGAGCAAGATCTAAGTCTAAAGGAAAAGGCAGATCTAAATCCAGAAATGGCAGGAAGCCACAATGCTGGAACTGTGGAAAGATGGGGCACATAAGCAGAGATTGTTGGTCAAAGCCTAAGGAGGACAACCAACACGAAGGAAAGGAAGAAGCCAAGATTGCAGGTATTGCACAGGATGCTTTAATTTTCTCTCTGCATAATAATATAGAATCTTGGGTAATAGATTCTGGTGCATCTTTTCATGCTACTCCTAACAGGGAATATTTCAGTGACTATATCCAAGGGGATTTTGGAATAGTATACTTAGGGGATGACGAACCTTGTAAGATTACTGGCAAAGGTAAAGTGCAGCTAAAGATGCAGAATGGCAACACGTGGGTGTTGAGGGATGTGATGCATGTTCCTAGTTTGAAGAGAAATCTGATTTCTGCAGGTAAGCTAGGTGATGAGGGTTGTACAGTAACTCTCACAGCAGACTCTTGGAAAGTGACCAAGGGTGCACTCGTTATGGCCAGAGGTAAGAGAGAAGGTACTCTCTATTTGTGTAATTGTGTTATTAACAAATCTCCTTCAATTTTATCTACTTCAGATGTGGATGCTAAATTGTGGCACTCAAGGCTTGGCCACATGAGTGAGAAGGGGATGTCAATTCTTAAGTCTAAAGGTATGCTTTCAGATTTGAAAAGTTTGGATCTAGAATTTTGTGAGCATTGTGTATTTGGAAAACAGAAAAGGGTTAGTTTTCTCAAGACTGGGTCTACTAAGAAAAGGCAGAAGTTGCAGCTTGTTCACACAGACGTGTGGGGACCGGCTCAGGTAGCCTCTATTGGCGGATCACGGTACTATGTCACATTCATAGATGATGCTACAAGGAAGGTATGGATCTACTGTATTAAAAAGAAATTTGATGTTTTTGAGACTTTTAAGATCTGGAAAGCCATGGTTGAGAATGAAATAGGCAGAAGATTGAAGTGCTTGAGATCCGATAATGGCGGTGAGTTCTGCAGTCTAAAGTTTAACTGGTATTGTTACACTCACAGAATCTGTAGGCAAAGAACGGTTCCAAGGACACCTCAGCAGAATGGTATTGCTGAAAGGATGAACAGAACTATTATGGAGCGTGCAAGATGTATGAGATTGCATGCAGGGTTGCCCTTAGAGTTTTGGGCAGAAGCAGTTGACACCACAGTGTACCTGATCAACAGAGGACCCTCTACAGCTCTGGATGGTGGAATTCCAGAAGAGGCATGGACAGGTAAAAAGGTAGATCTCTCATATCTCAAAGTTTTTGGTTCTGAAGCCTTTGTGCACATAGATAAGGAAAATAGAAAGAAGCTTGACGCTAAGTCTATGAGGTGCACGTTTATTGGCTACGGTTCAGATGATTTTGGTTTCAGATTTTGGAATCTAGGAACTAACAAGGTAATTAGGAGCCGTGATGTTGTTTTCAATGAAAGAGTGATGTACAGTGATCAGATAAAGAAGCTGGATCAATCTGGGCAGAGCAATGGTGAATTGGATGAAGTTATGGTCCAAAATGAGCTCGTGGGAAAAAGAAATAATCACTTACAGGAAAACACAGAGACCGACGTCGGCAGGTTAGGAACCGGCATCGGCAGTGCAGAAACCGATGTCGGTCATACAGAGACTGACGTCGGCAGACCAGGAACTGAGGTCGGTCAGGCAGAACTGACGTCGGTCAGTAACAGGTCTACAGGTGGCCGAGGTCGGTCACTGTCAGAAAACTTGGGTGGACAGATTGTTGAAAATGAGTCCAAGACACCCATCAGGAGGTCTGAAAGGGTGAGTAAGCCTCCAATTAGATATTCTCCTTCCTTATATTATTTATTGCTAACTGATGGTGGAGAACCAGAAAGTTTTGAAGAAGCATTACAGGTGGAGTCCAGGAGTAAGTGGGAGCGTGGCATGGTTGAGGAGATGGAGTCCTTAAGAGAGAACCAAACGTGGGATTTGGTTGAATTGCCAGCTGGTAAGAGAACACTGAAGAACAGATGGACCTACAGGTTAAAGGAAAGTGAGGATGGTCAGATGAGATACAAGGCCAGATTAGTGGTAAAAGGATTCGCACAAAAACCAGGTATTGACGTTGGTGAGATTTTTTCTCCAGTTGTGAAAATGACTTCAATAAGGGTTGTATTGTCTTTGGTTGCTTTTGAGGATTTGCATCTTGAGCAGCTAGATGTTAAGACAGCATTTCTTCATGGAGATTTGGATGAGGAAATTTATATGGAACAACCGAAGGATTCGAGGTCAAGGGTAAGGAGAAGTTTGTGTGCAGGTTGAAGAAAAGCTTGTATGGCCTCAAGCAAGCTCCTAGGCAATGGTACTTGAAATTTGACAGGTTTATGACTGAGCATGGCTACAGTAGGTGTCAATCAGACCATTGTGTGTATTTCAAGAGATTTGATAACGGTAGATACATTGTTCTATTGTTGTATGTAGATGACATGCTGGTTGCAGGGTCTCACATGCAGGATATCTCAGAGCTTAAGGTAAAATTAGCTCAAACGTTTGCTATGAAGGATTTGGGAGCAGCAAAGAAAATATTTGGCATGAGCATTAAGAGGGACAGGAAAAATCACAGGTTGATATTGTCTCAAGAAGACTATGTGGACAAGGTGTTGAAACGGTTCAATATGCAGGATGCTAAACCGGTAAGTACACCTTTGGCTGGACATTTCAAGTTAAGTAAAGAACAATGTCCCAATTCATATGAAGAGGTAGAGTACATGAGTAAAGTTCCATATTCTTCCGCGGTAGGAAGTTTGATGTATGCAATGGTATGTACTAGACCAGATATTGCCCAAGCAGTGGGAGTGGTAAGTAAGTATATGGCTAATCCAGGTAAGGAACATTGGAAAGCAGTTCAATGGATCCTTAGATATCTGAGAGGAACCAGCAGTAGACACTTGTGCTATGGAGGTTCAGATACTTCTCTACATGGCTATGTAGATTCAGATATGGCAGGGGATTTGGATGGCAGGAGAAGCACCACAGGTTATGTTTTTACTGTAGGTGGAATAGCGGTTAGTTGGATATCTAAGTTGTAGAAGGTTGTGGCCTTGTCAACTACAGAAGTAGAATATATTGCAGCTACAGAAGCTAGCAAGGAGATGATATGGATGACACGATTCTTAGTAGAGCTTGGAAGGGAGCATGGAAGTTGCAGATTGTATAGTGACAGTCAGAGTGCAATCCATTTGGCTAAGAACTCAGCGTTTCACTCAAGAACCAAGCACATACAGCTAAGGTACCACTTCATACGGCAGGTATTGGAAGATGGTGAGTTGAAGCTAGAGAAAATCCATACAGACAAGAATCATGCTGATATGCTAACAAAGCCGGTTACTAAGGAGAAGTTGAATCTTCATTCAACTTCTATTGGTCTTCATGATTGAGTTGAAGATAGAGGAGCTAGAAGATATTGCTGTACAGGTACTGGTGCAGCTGGTTTATCTCCAAGTGGGAGATTGTTAGGGTGTGGAGCTAAAAGCTTCACCAAGGAGCATACAAGACAGTTTCGGGTCTACACAGACACCGGCGTCGGTCAGGAGCGACCGACGTCGGTCAGTTGCAGTTACAGAGGCACCGACGTCGGCAGAAGGGTCGGCCGGCGACGGTCATAGGCGAACAGACAGGAACCGACGTCGGTTACCTGCGTGTCCAGAAAGCGATTTCTGAGGACAGAAGCGAGTGTTTGCATGATGAGTTTGAGTTGTGAACTCAAACTCACGTCTCTATTATTAGCTACGTTATTTTTAGAGCCCTTGTTGAAGAGGTTAACTATTTGTTGTAAAGGCATGCTTAAGTTTCCTATTTTTATATATATGTAGGAAAGATCTTCCTAGCTATTGTGTGTAAGAGAGTTGAACTGTATGAGTAGAACATTGTAAATGTTTGAAGGACAGTATTGAGTTGCATCAATCCAGGTTGTTGGATTTGATTGTACTTGAGAGAGAGCTCTTGAGGAATAGAGATCTAGTGAGAGATCTTGTGTGCATCTGAGAGAGGTGTGGAAGAACGAAGTTTCTTCAAATTGTATTCCTATTGTAAAGAGTTTTAATACAAGTTTTTAGGGTGTTTTCTTGTATATCTTGTTCTGTGCTATTTATCATTTCAGTTACTTATCTATCTGATTATTTTCGCGTTTATTGCTTTCACAAGTGTAATCCATTGTTGGTTGATCCCCAACAATCATCATCATCATCATCATCATATATATATATATATATATATATATATATATATATATATATATATATATACTAAGTAAAAAAGTAAAATGAGTGCATGTAGGAACAATCATACATAGTGAGAATGTCAAGATAGATGTTAACGATTAGGCACATAGATAAGTTATCAAAATAGAGTGTTGAATATATGAATATAACTACTTAGGGATATATGTATTACATCCATCATGGCATCAAAACTAGGAGGATGTATGATCTCCATCATGGCATCAAAAAAATGAGCAAATAAGTGTCATGGCCATGACACACATAGGTAAAGAGTACATGCAAAACACACAAAATGTGAAATATAAAGTAAAGGGGCCACATACAAGGGACATGTTCAAATGTCACTAACATGAAAATAAACATACAATGAATTATTAAAGACACATAAAATGACATGTTAAAATGTCCACAAGCCAAATAAAGAATTCAAGACATGAAGTAAGAAAGCAAACATGAAAAACATGTATGTATACATGTAGTTGATTAACATAAGAAATTGGTAACACTAATATGTCCAATAAATTAAATAACCAATAAGATATCAATGTGTTAGTAAGTGACAAATATCAAAATATGTTATGTCATATAAGGAATCTAGGTGTGAAGATAACCAAAGAAGGATAAAACATGTGTATAAGATTCCCTTAGTGAGCTTGTTGTTGTATATAAATGATGTAAGAGGCATGTGTTTGTTTTGAATATGATAAATGATAACATGTTATCATTGGGATAAGATCAGGTAAATGGGACAACAATGGGGTACACTCATGTTTAAATAGGGCACTCTAGTTTGAATGCAGTTTCTGAGTTTGAGATGGTGAAATGAGCTACAACTGTGTCTTGGAATGACATCTTGTATGCTCTATGCTCACTCATGTACACTTGTGAAGCATATATTATATAATATTAGATATAAATAAATTCCAAATAATTTTGAACAAATTAATTGATGTATTTCAACTAAAAATAAGCATGCATATGTCTTGATTGGTATTTATGTATATACATGAATAAAATAACAATTTAGAATGTAAAATTTTTATCAATAAAACTACCATAGATGCATAATTTTAATTATATTCTTGTCCACATTTTATTTAAATGAAGCTACATGATAAATTTTTTCACTTAAATTTTCAGTAACCACATATGGCTCCAACCATTTTAGCTTAAACTTACCTTTAGTTTCCTATTTAACATTGATGTTTCATAGATTTTCCTTTAAAATTAAGTCACCTACTTCAAACTTTGAGTTATGAATATAATTTTGATATACCCCAAGATGTTATGATTTTTATATACATGTATGATCCAATTTTTATAATTCATGTAGATGTTATTCTTTTCATTGATCTTATGTGATAAGCCCTTTCAGGGATATAGTAAAGATTTAATTTCTAACTCTAATGGGAAAACTAATTTTGTCCAATAAACCAAGGAATATGGATTTTCCCCTATAGGTGTACACATTCTTGTGCGGTAATCCCATATTGCATATAGTATGTAGTATTCTAATCATCACCAAATTTGGTAGCTATATTTCTTAAGATATTAGCTACAGTGTTATTTTTAGCTTTGGCTTATCCATTACCTTGGGGTAATAAGGAGTGGAACATGTGTGTCTAATATTATATTTAGTGTACAAATTTTTGTCTATTTTATTCTTAAAGGATGAGCCATTATTTTTAATAATATTTAAAGGCATATCAAAGTGGGAAATGATGTGTGTCATTCAAAATTGGCAAACATCCTCTCTTGTAGTAAATTTTAAGGATATATATTCTACCCATTTAGTGAAATAGATTTTAAGTATTATTATGAATTTATGCCTACCTACGGATTCTCCATTTATTTTACCAACCAAGTCAAACCCCCAAAGCATGAATGACCATGACAAAATAATGGGTTACAATTCATGTGAAGAAACATTGTTTAGATTACTATGCCATTAAAATTTATCGCATAAATTGGCATATTCTTGACATTCTTGTTCGATATTTGGCCAAGATTACCCTTATCTAATTAATTTGTGTGACATTAATTTTACCCTTAAGTGGCCACCACATTCACTATCATGTACTTGTTGTATTGATACATGTTAACCTCTTTAGTATTTAGGCATTGAATAAATTGTCCTTTGAATGATTATTTAAACAAATATCCTTAAATGATTATTTATCAATGTGTTTCTCTATAATTTTTAGTTGTCATTTCTATTCTAAATTTTTTGTGCAATGTGTAGTTTCCAAGACTGATAAAGCTGCTAATTTGAGACTTTAATTCATGGTAGTTTCAGGTTTAATATAGTGAAAATTATTTGGTCACACTGTATGTCAATTGGTATTAGGGATACAACACTAGATATTTCATCTGTGTGATGGTTATTATTTTTTATAATATTCTCAATTTAAAAATTGTCAAAATATGTGTGTAAACATTGTACTATATTTTTATATGGAATTATTATTTGTTCTTTTGTCTAATAAACATATATGAATTGGTTAAAAACTAATTTGGAATCACCATATATATTAATGGGTTTGAATTTTATATTATGAACAACATATAAACCCAAAATCAACACCTTGTATTATGTGATATTATTTCTACATGAAAACCCTAATCGGTATGTGAATGACATAGACTCCCTCTATAGAGTGATAAGAACATTTCCTACACTAGCATTAGATATGGATTTTGAGCCATTGAAGAACATTATCTATGTGTCCTCATTAAGATTTTATGCTATGGAATCATCTTTGAAAATATCTCTAATGGGATTTGTATCCTATAGTGGAGTGACTACTAGTTGATCTACTATAATTTGACATTTTATCAACTTTTAAGGTATTATTTTTAAATCCTATTCCTTGAGTAACATTACCCAATTTGATATACATCCTGATAAATGAGTTTTGACATAAGATAATTCAATTTATCAACCCTGGTAATAACCTGAGTTTCATTATTAATCATATAGTGTAAAAGTTCTTACATGGAGAATACCAGTGCTAAACATAACTTTTCCATTACAATATAATTATGTTCATAATAAAAGAAGTGTGGGGATAATATAATATATGGTTCATTCTTTGTGCTTGTAACGTGCCTAGTGCATGATTCATAGAAAAATATATAATAGAATGCGTCTATCTCATATTAGAGGCATGTTAATGGGTGGACTTAACAATTATTGTTTGAGTAACTCATAGTTATCATAAATTTTTATGTCCCATTCTAATTTTGTATCATTTTTAAATAACCTTGTAAAATGTTGTGTCTTATCTTCAAGTTGAGAAACAAAGCATCGAATTAATTGAATTATTCTTTGTAAAGATTAGAGTTATTTTAACCCTTGAGGTGGAGGAATATAGATAATAGCTTTGAGTTTTATAGGATAAAAATTGATACCTCATTGGGAGATAATAAATCCCAATAATTTACCAGATGTTATGTTAAACACATATTTATATGGATTTATCCATACATTATATTATCATAATCAGTAAAATATATATCATAAATTAACTGCACAATCTTATCTCTATTTAGTTTTTTCTAGTAAATTGTCCACATGATCCTCTATTGTCTTGGGAACTAGGTTGTGAAAAATATATGTCATGTCTTGTTGGTATATAACTCCTGCTTTTTGAAACCCAAATGGAATTACTATGTAACTAAAGGTTCCCCATGGTGTAATGAATGATGTTTTCTCTTGATACTCCTTAACAGTTTTAATTTGGTTGTAACTAGCAAATCCATCCATGAATGATAAAATATCATATCTAGTGGTGGAATACAAAATCATATCAATGTTGGGCAGTGAGAAAGAATATTTAGGGCATGCCTTATTTAAATATCTAGATTTTATATGTAATATCAAATTTTTCCATTAGGATTTATTACCAAAACTATATTAGACACCCATTTAAGGGTAGGATATAGGTCAGATAAATCATACATCAAGTAATCATTGAAGATATTCTTTAACTAGTAACATATTTTTTGATGCTTTTTACATATTTTTTTATTAATAGGTTTCACATCTAGGTAGTGTGTGATCTGATGTACAATGATTGAAAGGATCAATTCCTAGCATATTAGAGTATGTATAATCATATATCTTGGGAAAAACATGCAATTGTTTTCTAACTAATTTATTCTCATTGAATTTTAATGCAGTAGCTAAGAGTATTATTTTTAGATATATACCTATTCCATAATTAAATTAAACTATTTATTATTTAAAGTTATGTACTGATCTTTGATATAAGGTGCAATAAGAATCATGCCAAATCCATAAGCTGAGACATCATCCTGTGGAATATCAAACTCACCAAAATAATCATGAAAATTTGGGACATGAAGAAACCTATTCTTATGATAGATGGTAGGGATATCCTCATATGCTCCTAAATATTCTATTAGAGATTTGTTAGAGAATTCATCTAAGGCTAAAATGTCTAATAAAATAGTATCATCAATGAGTTATGAGTAGATGGATAATAATGTAGATTCCAGATTGATTTATTTATCTACCTATTGAATAGATTTGTGAAAATCTACATGTCAATGTGTAGGTGTGGTTGATATTTAATTACTTGGAACATTTATGTAACCAAAGCCTTGTCTACTCTTCTAAGTAGATGTATGAATAGGGTGAACAATTCCCTATGTATACTTGCATATTCCTTATCTATTGTAATCTATTTTTTATAAATATTTTAGTCCAAAACCATATTTTTTATCACTTGGATCATTAGATGGAGGTGACCTTATTGTAACTATAGGAATGGTGAGATAACTATGGATAGTAGGATATGCCACTATCTGAGCTAATAAATCCATATGAGGGACATAATTTTATGTAGATTCATTTACTTGACAATACTTAAATGGTTTGTGATCTATAGGGAATGTGTGTGTGTGTGTGTGTGTCTGTGTGTGTGTGTGTGTGTGTGTGTGTGTGTGTGTGTGTGTGTGTGTGTGTGTGTGTGTGTGTGTGTGTGTGTGTGTGTGTGTGTGTGTGTGTGTGTGTGTGTGTGTGTGTGTGTGTGTGTGTGTGTGTGTGTGTGTGTGTGTGTGTGTGTGTGTGTGTGTTTGTGTGTGTGTGTGTGTGTGTACATACATTCCCTTGGTGACTAAATTTCAAACATGCATGTAAATTAGAAGGGACAACCTATATGTCATGAATCTCCATGGCCTTTCAATCAGGATGTTTTAATTAATATTGATTGGGGATGAATTCACATGTTTTAATACTAATTACAGTTCCCAATGTGAGATTCAATCTTATTTGACCCAATACATTGTGAGTAATATTATCAAATCTTTTGATGTTCATATCAAAAAAATATAGATTATTTGGATGTATACTGAGGAATTAGACAAAATAAATATTTAAATGTTCAATCCTAAACCATTATCCAGTATTACCCACATGACACCCATATCATCAATTCTGAGCTAAATGTATAAGGGTAAATATTGATTCATAATGAGTTATGGTGGCATAACTCATTTTTCAAGAGATATAGATTATTTAATTGATCGTAAGGTGTTAATGATAGATGAAACATAATTTGGCTCATCACTTAGATAAATAATAGTGTCACTTGATACAATACATAACACATCTTTATACATATAGGACTATCAAAGTAACACTAAAATGGAAACATTGGCATGGTACTATTGAGATGATCAATAATATTATATCCTTGGGTTCAATCAACCTATTGCACATACCCACCTATTTTTATAACAATAACAGGAAACTTAAGATCTACTATAAGCCTAGGCAAAATAGTAGAATGAGGATGGTACTTGAGGTAATTTAAAGGTTTGGGGGTGTGAAGAACGATAAGAACCAATTGTGATATTTGGTGTCTACAACTGATAGGCATCAAGTCAAAATGAACCATGTAATAATAAGCATCACATGGTGATTTATTATTTGGTTATTTAGATATGATTAGTTTTACATTTGTCATTAGATGATGTAACAAGGGATTTAAATGCAAGTTACAAATTTTACATATTATAGGGAAACAACATGTAAATGAAACTACAAAATTTTGAATTAAGAAAGGATAAGTAACTCTAATCATAATTAATTTTGAAATCAAGAAATTTGAAATATGAAACCCTAATGGAAATGTTAAAAATGGAATCAAAACCTGAGGAAAAGCTATGGTTTGGCAATGTTCAATAATAAGCAGGTTCACTCCCATGTTTTATTAAATTTTGGGAATGAGGAGATTATAAACCCTAACTAGACAAACTGTTGTGCAAAATTAAAATGCAATAGATATGCAATAAATTACACAAATTGATTTGGAACTTGTTAGATTTATAAATATAATAAATTTGAAAAGTACATTAGAAAATATAAACTTAGATAGAAAAATATGATGTCGATTGTTTCTATAGATAAAACTAGTAAGGAGACTATGTTAACTAAGGGTGAACCAAAACATGAATTGGAAAGGCCTCTAGACATGAGCATTGTAACTAGACAATAGAGTAGTACACTATTATCCTTAGGGAGCATCAATGTTTGGCAAGTAGCAGAGATCTAAATTTTTTGGGGTACGTTCACCTTTACTTATTTGATCTATGGACTATGTGGGAGCTTCTAATTTGATGTGAAAACCATGGTATATCTTCTCCTTCACTTGAAACCCTATATCAATAGATCAATAAGACAAATGCAATCATGAGGTAAAAATAGATTAGCAATTGAAGTTGTGATTGACCTTAACACCCCTTGTGTTAAGAGATGCCTACATACTGATAGTCCAAAGAGGGATCAATATCCATGTAGTTATCCCATGATATAGTAGTGTGTGTGAAATATTGGTACAAAATGCTACATGTTGGTATAATTCTAGTGTGATTAAGTGCTTCAACTATGACTTGTGACCTTAGAAGTATATTCAAGCTTTAGCTTTGGGATAATATGGTCATATGTAATAAAAATTGTGAGAAATAAGTAATTTCCTCTTAATGTGCCTTTAGAATTATGGTGTTTTTCAAAGGGAAATCCTCTTATATACAAAATGGCTTGAAATGTGGCTTTCTATTGGTATTTTTAAAATTCATTTAGATAAGGTTTGATAAAATTTAAGGATGACCCTTTCATGAATTTTGGAAATTAGATGTTATTTGGTAAGAGGACAAGAGCAATGGATCTATACAAGAGAGAGGTGAGATGTTGTCTAAGGAGAAGAAACAACTGATATGAGTATTAGGAATAGTCTATGATGAAGCTTGAACTATTTTGGATGAGGAATATGGATATTTTTGGGTAATTGGTTTGCTTAGAATAATGCGTCATCCACATATAAAATAAAATAAATTGGACAAAAGACCCTAGGATAAAGTGTGAACTAAGTATGTAAAAAAGGTGGTCACAAATACATTGTTTTAGCTTAAATATTAATTTATGTATTTATACAATTACAATAAAATACATGTAATTATGATTTTTTTTTTAACATGTTTAACATAAACAATTTTCTCTATCTAAATGTTTCGATTTTCTTAAACATTATTTTTACTAAAATATTTCTCAATCTTTTCAAACACAATAAATTTGGCCTATTAACCGAATAAAAAACAATTTAAATATTTCATACTATTAAAATATTACATAATAAAATATGTTTTTCTTATATATTAAAAAAAACATTAAAATTATTTTAACTACAATTAAATCATGAAACACTTTACACTTCCTTTACAATTCATACTTCTTTATCTCAATTTTCAATGTTAATTACATTGACATGAAGTAATTTTACTTTGGTATTATTTTCATACCAACATCTAAATTTAGAAATATAAAATGTTAATTACATTGACATGAAATTTAAATAAACATAAATTTTATTTAAAAATGTATTTATTTCTTCACCAATATGAACTTTTTCAATATAAAATAATACCTATCAACCAAAAGTATGAAATACACCTTAGAATCAATGTAATTCTTAAAAAAAAATTTATATATATATATATATATATATATATATATATATATATATATTTCTTACAACAAAGTTAATGATAAGAGAATAACATGATTAACATTTAAATTTAGAAATATAAAATTTTACATAAAATTATTTGTATATATTTAATTATAATTAGATAATATAATGTTGATTTCAAAACATATTTACAAGTAAAATATTTAAAAAAAAATATGAGATTTTAAAAATATTTTATTTGTAAATATGTTTTAAAATCGATGTTATATTGACTAGTTACAATTAAATATGCACAAATAATTTTATAGAACATTTTATATTTCTAAATTTGCATGTTAGTCTTGCCAATATATTTTAAGTAAAAAATAATTTGAAATTATTTTAATCTAAAAAATAACTCTTTAATATATTTATGTATCCATTTTTATTTTGTCACTTTTTTAAATATAATTTATAATTAATTTAATTCTTATAAATTATTTAAAAAAAACTCTCTTTACAACAATTCCAAATAATATTCATATATAAAAAAATTAAATAAAAATTATGATAAATAAAAAAAAATCCATATAAAAATTATATATATATATATATATGTGACCATCACTAATTTCTACATAAATTTTTTTTTGTTGATTTCGTTATCTACCATAACTTAGTTTTAACATCTTTTCTATACAAATATTATTTGGAATGCTCATAAAGAGAGTTTTGTTTGTGGGGTCTACAATGAGACAACTTATCACAAGAAAAATATAAAATTTAATCAACCATATTTTGAATATCATTGTTTACCCTCTTTCCTTATTTAAAAAGTATCTTATAATTTATGTCTTAGTATTTATATTAAGTTGTTTATCTAAATAAATATGATTAAATTATGTTATAATTTTGAAATAAAATTATTTTTTGTAATTATATTTTTATTATGAGTTTTTTTGGTTTTTCAATAATATTTGTATTAAATATGGTATAATAGTTTTAAGATACAATACTCTTTTTCATTTCAATCAAGGTGCTACAATCAATCATTTTCTTTATTTCTATGTTTGTTCTTTTTTAACTGAATTTTAAGATAGTATATTTTTGTAATAGCATAAATTCATAAACACAATTAAATTTTAGAAGCTTCATATATTTGATGGTGAATTCATGTTCAAATTATTTTTAAGGACATTTTTTAACTGCATTGCTATCTAAGTTTATATGTATTATTACTTTTGGTAATTAGATTTTTTAGTTTATCATGATAATAAAGTGTGTCTATTTATGTTAAAAACTTACATTATAATTATTTTACTATGTAATTATAATGTTGTGTTAAACAACATTTAAATATAATACGATGAAATATTTTTATATAACAATTTGTAATTTTAATTTAATTATTTTTCTTTTCTAAATTGATATCAGTTAAATTGATATATATATATATATATATATATATATATATATATATATATATAGCTTTTAGTAAAAATAAAAATAAAAAAGTAAAATTATAATCTTTGCAGTTATTTTTTCCATAATTCTTGACAAACA
This sequence comes from Torreya grandis, assembly GCA_037957365.1. Lineage (NCBI taxonomy): Eukaryota > Viridiplantae > Streptophyta > Pinopsida > Cupressales > Taxaceae > Torreya > Torreya grandis. The sequence continues at coordinate 82,673 of JARHVA010002611.1, forward strand.
TTAAAATGTCCATTACTAAATGAAAATATCTTTTCTTGGACTTTCAAATACAATGCATTTTTACATTAAATTGAATGACAAGATAAATTCAATAATATATACCAATAAACTCATTGAAGAATAAAACAATTCTTAAATTATTTACATAAATATAATCACGATACATTCAAATCATTAAAAATATAATTAAACTTGAAAGACTTTTCACATTATTTACAATTCATGGTGCTCAACCTTAGCTTCCTATATTTAATATATAAGAAAAAATAAAAAATAAAGTTAAAAATTTATCATTTCCTATAAAAGCAAATGTACATGTTAATATTAAAAAAAAAAATACTTTATAATCTTCTCTTTCATCTATTCTTATCTTGTTGCTTTGATTATGTTTTCAAAAAATTATATATATATATATAACATGAAAAAAAAAATTCTAATCCTAAAAAAACATGAGACTTACATTCCAATTATAAACAAAGAATCTCTCTATATAATTTTGTTCCAATCAAATTAATACTTAAAAACAATGACAAAAGTAAATTTTCAGTCTTTGATCTAACACATACCACTTTGTATAGTCATTTTTCTCACTTCAAATTTAATTGTGCATAATGCATATTGGCATAAATAACATGCAAAGTTTGAACTTAAACAGTAAATATATTAATTTTGTTTTATATGAAAAGATACTTAAATCATTAAAAAAAATGAAATGCTTGTATATTTAATAATGACCACAAGAATAATATAGATACAAATAACATAATATATATTTAAATTATGAGAAAAAATATATATTACAAAAATATATTAATAAAAAAATATTTATATATAACTTAAAACTATTTTAAATTTATTGTAACAATTTTAATATTTAACAAAATCATAAATATTAAATTTTATTTCAATATACTTACAAAAATTATTAATATAATATATAATTAAACATTTTTAAAAATGTATTCCCCTCTATATATACTCAAATTTATTTAACTATTTTTAATTTCTATTTTTGGACCCTCTTTTTCTCATTATCATCACCCTTAAATATATTCTTCTTCTCATTTACTTAAATACACTAGTTTCTACTCTTTTATCCTCTTTCCCTTATCCTCATCACCTCCCTCAAATATTACCTTCTTCTCATTCCTTACCCTCATCCTCATCATCTTCCTCAAATATTACCACCTTCTCATTCGCTTAAACACACTAGCTTAGACAAGATCCGGCACATCATGGCTTTTGTTAAAATTAAAAACGGTGAATATTTTTAAATTTTATTATTAATTTTTATAGTATGCATAAGCTAATATCCATAGCTTAACATGGTTTATAATATTAATTAAATATCTTTTCAACAGTAATTTATAAATAATTTATGAATTGTCGAAATTTAAATTATTTAATTAATTATATAAAAACGAAATCTTATCTCATGATAGTGATAGAGTTAATCTTTTCAATAAAATTTTAAAATATAGAAACGGTTAAATCTCTTTTCAACAAGAATTCATGAATATATTTTAAAATAATTTATGAACTGTTGAAATTTAAAATATTTAATCGACCACAAAGAGAAATAGAAACTCATCTCATAATAGTGATAGCTTCAACTGTTTCAATAAAATTTTGAAATATAGAAATAGTTAAATCTCTTTCCAACAAAGATTTATAAATATATTTTTAAAAAAATTATAAATTACTGAAATTTAAAATATTTAATCGATTATAAAGAGAAACGGAAACTCATTTCATGATAATGATAGCATCAACTTTTTCAATAAAATTTTGAAATGTAAAAATGGTTAAATCTCTTTCCAACAAAAATTTATAAACATATTTTTAAATAATTTATGAATTATTGAAATTGGAAATATTAAATCGATTACAAAGAGAAACAGAAACTCATCCCATGATAGTGATGGCGTCAACCTTCTGAATAAGATTTTGAAATGTAGTCATCTGAGCGGCCTCCATCCTAGTATATATCTGTATTCCCTCTTTGTCTTTTGGATGGGGCAAAAATAACACAACATCCAACAAGCCTGAAACTATAGGCTCTCCATACACCGACTTAATCCTCCCTCCCAATTCTGTCATCAAATCCCATGTGCTTCCAGCTCGATACAAGAAACCCATTCTCCATACATGGCACTCCATCATATAATTCCAGCCAGTCTATTGAAGACCTCACATAGTCATCTGTAATCCTATCCACGCCTTCCTGCAACTTTTTTGCAATCTCACCAAATGGCTGCTCTTGTAGCTGCTTCACAGTTGCCTTGGCACAGGTTGTAGATACAGCATTACCTGTAAACTCCAGCGGAAGAGGAGGTACACGCCTCGACCTGCTAATAATCCATCAATACAGACAAGTTCGTTACTGAAAACAGCTAATACGCATCGTCATATAAGTTCATTTAAATTAAACAAACAAAATTAAATAATATCATACTTTCATCCCTTTCTATATATCCAGTAGTGAGATCCCAATTAATTATTTTAAGTAATTAAATCCAGAAAATTCTTAAACTAATCTTAAAACCAAAATATATATTCATACCTAGTCTCCACAGTATACTGAACGGTAGAAATGGCATCTCCTTTCCTGTTTGGCATGGCAGCCGTCTTTAAACGCCATACGTGCGCCAGTGCTGCAATAAAACTTGTGCAGTGCTCAAACCCTCCATCTTTGGCCTTCATCTTTAGCACGCCGAGCATATTTCCTGATAACAAGAACCTAAAAACATGATTTTGTGAGGGTTTGTTGAGCGCTACCATAGTATGCCATAGATCCTTGTTTCTCTGCATCATAAACGACGAAGTAAAATCATCTGGGGTAGTTTAAGAGGGCTTTAGGTACTCTTCGTGCTCGTACTTTATCTGAAGAGGAGATCGAGCCTTCAAGCAGGTCCGGTCATTAACTGGTACAAATGCCAGCTCTCCTTTGACAGCCATGTGAGTGAAATTTCTTGCAAACTCCTGCAGTGTAAACCCATCCATAGCAGCGTGATTTACAGCAGTTCAGAGAGCAAAGCCACCGCATTTGAATCTAGTTAGCTGCAATCAAAACACACACATCAATGTCTCAGATAATTCAATTGTGAGGATTTTTTTCATGACATAAATTTATAACAATAACAACAATGATTGCCACATAACTTGAAAGGAAAGGAGGGGCACATCTTCTAGTGTTGGACTTGCAGATGCAGACTGTAAACAAAGTTGGGAGAAGGCAGGATTTGGATAGGTAATCTCTCCCAGCTCTTCCAAAGACAGTTGGGTTGTACAGACAGCGAGAGGCACGCCTGTAGCATTACAGTCGATCTCAAATCTTACTTCCTTTGAATTAAACGCGAGTCTCCCGCTAATGAAGTCGTATGCAACAATAATTCTGCTAAGCGCCTGTGATTGTACACCAACTATGTTTTGGAATGGTATTTGTGGATGGGCAGAAAAAAAGTGCACGTATAGAAGGACAAAATGCACATATTTTTGATCTATGTTGCTGAGAAACATTGAACGTCTTTCTGTTACTTTTTGTGGAGGTATTACTGTCACCCCTTCCCTCATAACTCGAAGATCAGAAACCAAAGGAAGAATAGGCGTCTCCATCTAATCCAGGAAGAGAAGGCAATTGAAATGCTTAAGCCATAGAATCATGCCCTTATATTTCACTCTTCCAATGGGGTTATTTATATCAGCTGCATTTCATCGAGTACAGGCTGAGGAAAACATACCCATAATTCACATTAAAACGCCATTAATGTTTTCTTACAGGCCATCCATCGTATTCATTAAAAGAGAAGACCAATAAATGGAATGGTAGTGGGTCAAAGTAACCTATCCCTTAATGCAGTATATACACCGAGCCCGACGATGATAGATAATACCACATACTGGCATGGATAATGGATAATACGGCAGGCGAGAATCCCTTCATTGATGGCTGAGTAAATTGTCCAATAAAAACCAATAACTGGTAGTCGTTGCTGCCCTACTCACTGAAACTCGCTTTATCGTTCAATAATTATTTCTTCTTTAATTGTAGCCCATCGCAGAACTAGAAAGAAGCAGCGATAGGGCATGCTTATTAGCCACATGATAACAAGAAGCACCGAATTATATCTTCACTTTCATAGAGATATGGACCAATCATGCATCTTCAACTTGGATTCACCATTCACCGAATTACACCACTTTGACTTGGATTTGATGTGGGTTGGGGGTCATCGTGCACATTTATGCTCAAAATTATCTGCATTTGCCCTCATCACGTGGATATGGTATATATGGTATTGGTATGTCACTTTTAGCTTATAAGGGATTAGTAATAAGTAAATTAGCATAAAGTAATAGTTGGGTGTGTGTTGATTAACATTGGATCATAAATTGTCTCAGTCAACCATTTTGGCTTTAAAGTGAATCATGTATGTTTGTGTTTCAAATTTTCTACATTTTCCATTATCGCAATTGGATATGGTGGTGTTTTTTTTTTTTTTTTTGGGCTTATAAACCTTCAATTAAAATTAAAAATAATAGAGCGGTGGTTTTGTGTCCTCAAGTTATCAATTGTTACTTATGTTTTGTGAGGAACTAGTGCTATCCCTTCTCTTTATTTTGTTAGTATACTAGTTACTAGGGACGCATATGCTTTATAAATCATTCCGTGAGCATTTTATTTTATGACACATTCATGGAAAGTAGTAGTTGCTTATATTAGACTTAGTATATAAGTAAGTGTTGAGGCCAATGAAGGGATCCACAAATTTATTGTATTGAGCTTGTTCAAAGGAGGTTGTCCTTTTGAAGAGGCCAGCAATTCTACAATTCATAGATTATAATTCGATTCTGCTTATTTGAGTTAATATATTAATAATTTTCATAGTTTACTTCGTGTATTTATAATTATCTGCTAACTTTTTCAAGAAGGATCCTCTTATCTGGTATCAAAGAACTTTTTAGGGCCAATTTTGTTTTTCTAAAAGTGTTTTTCTATTCCACTGCATAATTTATTTAAGTATTTTTCTATCTCACAATAATCTATTTCAGACCAAGGTAAAAACCTATTTGCATAACTATGAGAAGTGCTTGGGTGAAAGCCTTAAAATTCATTGTGAAGAGTACCACAAGAACCCCAAATTATCTGGCTATTAAGAAGACTTGCCAACAAAACAGGGAACAACCCCATTTTGATTGACTAGTTTTTATTTGTGAGAAAAATCAATAACTATCGTTTAGAGGTAAACCCATGGCTAGAATTTTTTTGGAGAATGGTACTCACTTAGATGACATTGGTGGCCAGAGAGATATCTTTAAACCCTTAGGCAATTGTTGAAACTTGGAACCTATTTCTATCTGTTTCAAATTATTTTCAACAGACTATCAAAAAAATCAACTAGTAGTAGAGTATCTGAAGACTATCACAGGTCTTGTAGTTAGACATTTGACAGAAACTAGAAAATGAAAAATCTTCATTTTATCAATTTCATAAAAATATCCATATATTATCAGACAGTTCTCAGAGGACTCGTAGCTAGATAGAAAATAGAAAACAAAATTTAAAATAAAAATAAAAATGAATCCAATTATTTTTTTCATTTTTTAATCATATCTCTTTATCTATATCCCCGTTGATCCTCAAACTTTATTTGGATGTCTAAACTTTTATTATCCACATTTTCTTTGTTGAGGTCCCATATCCCAATTCCACTCCTAATTCTCGCAAATCTCTTTTTTTTTTTTTTTTTTTTTTTTTTGAGTTTTGCCATAAGTTCTGTTTTTGTCTGTTTCCCTCAAAAAATTTCTCAATGTTCATCTCCTTTTTCTTCTCCTTTGTCCTTCTTTGATAAATTTTTTAATTTTTTGATTTTTTAGTCTTAAAATTTCCCTCGCCTTCGTCAATCATACTCTCACTATAAATTTTTTTATAGTAAAAGTACATTTACCCCTTCCGATTTCATCCAAAACATAAAATTTCCTTACTAAATGTGTTTTAACTCTACTTTTCCTACCCATTGCAAAAAAAAGAATCTCTTATTTGGGTCATGGTAGTAACTTAATAGGAGCCAAAAATATGGAGGATGAAATTGCCACCCATAAGATACACATCAAAGATCTTGATGAAAAAATTCTTGGCCTTAGTCTTGAACATACCACCTTGAATAATAGAAAGCATCTAGAGCCCTCTTTCAACACCATATTTTCTTCTTCCACCAATTTTTATTGGTTAAAGCTTGATTTTTCCTAATTTTTGGGTGCAAATATAACTGTATGGATCTATCAAACATAATAATATTTTATTCTGCATAATACTTTTGATGCCAACAAGGTTCCACTTGCATTGTTTCACTTAGAACTTGAAGTCCTTCAATGGTATTGTTAGTATACCAAGGCTCATGATGAGCCAAGATCAACCAATTTTTGCACCCTCATTTTACAATGATTTATCCCTAGTGCTTTTGATGACTTCACAGGAATACTCATTAAACTTCACCAAATAAGAACTATGAGAGAATATCAAATAGAATTTGAAAAACTGACCAATCACATAGAAGGATTGTCTGATAAATTCTTCAAGAGTTTATTTATCATTAATCTGAAAGATGAAATTTAATTTAAGGTCAAAATGTTCTATCCCAACATGATGATGGAAGCCCCAAGGTTGGTTAGGTTGGCAGAGAACAAGATCACAGCTCAGCAGTGATTCGAATCCAATTTTACTCCATTTAGAAATACAACTCCATAATGATCTCAAACAATGCTGACCCCTAGAACCACTCCTATCAGGCATTTGATTAAAGCAAATATGAGATCCTGTAGAGAAAAATGACTATTATAATTGTGATGACAAATTCACTTAGGGACATCAATGTGTCAAGTAAAAGCTCTATCTATTAGATGTGGACTCTCTGCCTAAAATTGAATATTAAGAAGATGTTTAGGATACAATAAATGATCTGAAAGAAGCTCAACCAATTGTGAAACCTGCTTGTCAAGAAGACCAACCAAAGATCTCTTTCCATGCCTTAGCAGGAGTCACCACCCTACAAACCATGCAATTTAGGGGTTAGTTCAAGAAGTTTCTTCTCATAATACTCATTAATTTTGGTAGCACTCATAACTTCATTGACCCTTGGATCATCAAACAGGTTGATTATTTTTTCTATCCTTCCTTGAACTTTGAAGTCGTGATTTTTAATAGGGGCACATTACCTTACAAAGGGAAGTGTTGTAATGTGTGTATCTCTATTAACGATTATAACTTGTCTTCTAACATGTTTGCCTTACCCTTAGGTAGATGTGATGTTTTTTTGGGATCTCAATGGTTATGCACACTTAAACCCATCTTATGAAATTTTACTGAACTTTAGATGTAGTTTTCAGACAATAGGCAAAAACACACATTAAGAGGCTTACAATAGTGGTCTCTCAGCATTATCAGTTCACATCGCATGGAAACTATTATCAAGAAGAATTCACACATCATCATTACCCATCACTATTCCATTCAAATGTAACCATCAATGGTCTCCACTCCTTCTGATCTACAAACCATTCTACATAGGTATTCACATATTTTTATTGAACCAGTGGCATTGCCACATTCACAGTTAAAGGACCACATATTTAGCTCCTTTTTGGAAGTGTTCCTCTCAACATCATACCCTACCACTACCCATTTTAGTAAAATATTGAGATTGAGATGCTCATTCGGGACTTACTAAAGTAAGGCATTATTCACTCCAATACCAGCCCATATTCTTTTTTAATTCTCTTTGTTTAAAAAAAGATGGCTCATAGTTCCTTTGCATTGACTTTCATGCACATAATCACATCACAATCAAGAATAAGTTCCCAATCCCTGTTATTAATAAGCTTCTTGATGAGCTTCATGGTCCTCACTTTTTCTTCAAGTTGGATCTCTGCTCTAGATGTCACCAGATCTGACATCATGAAGATTGTATCCCTAAGACAACTTTTTGCACACATGATGGCCACTATGAGTTTTTGATCATGCTGTTTGGCCTCACTAATGCTCCTTCAACATTCCAAGCACTAATGAATAAAATATTTTGGCCCTACCTACAAAAATTCACTCTGGTATTCCTCGATGACATCCTCATCTATAGTAAAACATGGTTTGAGCATCTCTAACATTTGAAGCTCACACTTTAACTTATCTTCGACCATCATCTTTATGCAAAGCATTCCAAATATGCCTTTGGTTAGGACTGAGTGGAGTATGTCAGGCATATTGTTTCAGCGTAAGGATTTTAGGTGGATCCTATAAAAATAGTTGCCATGACAAATTGGTCTCATCCTTAGACACTCAAGAGCCTTCATGAGTTTTTGGGGCTGATTGGATACTATCACAATTTTGTCAAGGATTATAGGAAGATTATAGTTCTGCTGATAGCTATGTTGAAATAAATATGCTTTTACATGAACACAAGCTACTAAATGTACATTTGAATAATTAAAAAATACTATGTATACTACACCTATTCTATCTATGTCATATTTTGCCAAGACCTTCACTATCGAGAGTGATGCTTACAATAATGGACTTGGTGTTGTTTTCCTCTAAGAAAGACAACCCATTGAATTCACTAGCAAAGCTCTTTTTGACAAGAACTTAGTACTTTTTACTTATTATAAGGAAATGATGGCTATTTTGTGTGAAATATAGAAGTGGCGGCCATACCTATTGGGGAATCATTTTCATATCAAAATTGATCACAAAGTCTAAAATATTTTTTTAGAATAATGGGTCTCCACCCCATCACAATATAAATGGATTAGCAAACTCATGGGTTATGACTATGAGATCACTTACAAGAAGGGTAAGGACAATATTGTCGCTGATGTCTGTCTCACACATTTACGAACCACGTTTCCATTTCATTTATTTCCATGCCTACTCCAAATTAGTTGGAATTTATATAGTAGGGGTATGTCAATAACTCCTTATTTTCTCAAATAATTTAACATTTGGCCACTAACCCCTTTATTGTATCGCATTATTCTTGATATGATACTTCTTTATGATACAAGGGTCATTTGGTGCTTCCCCAGAGCACCAATCTTTAGTAGACTATATTATATGAACTTCATGCTTCTTCATCCATAAGGCACTCAGGGTTTCTTCAAATTTATGAGTGGGCATGATGCAACTTCTTTTGGAAGGGAATGAAAAAGGCAATACAACAGAAGGTAGCTGAATGTGATCCCTACTAGTGCAACTAAGGTGAAACGACACTCATCACTGGGTTGCTTGAACCTTTTCCCATCTTTACTAGGATTTGGATAGATATTTCTATGGATTTCATTGAGGGGCTTCCTAAATTTGGATGGAAAAATAGTGATCTTAGTTGTGGTTGATTGCCTCTCTAAATATAGTCATTTTTATGCCCTCAAATATCCCTATACTACTTCCACAATCACATAAAGTTTCTTGGACCATATTTTCCATCTTTATGGCATTCCTTCAACAATTGTCTTAGATCATGATTTAACCTTTACCAACCATTTTTTGATATAACTATTGCAACACACTGACACTTAACTGAAGATGAGTTCTAGGTATCATCCATAAATAGATGGCCAAATTGAAATTATCAATAAATAATTAGAACTTTTCCTTGGTTGCTTCATCTTAGAACAATATAAGTGGACAAAGTGTCTCCCTCTCACTGAATGGTGGTACAATACCTCCTACCACACTTCATATAAAATGACTCCATATGAAGCAGTATATGGTTAAGTACTACCTGTGCTCCTTCCGTACAACCCCAGTAGTTCATTAGTTCAAGTGGTCAACATGATTCTCCAAACCTAGGATCAGATCCTCAACACCTTGTGGGACAATCTTCATATGACATAAAATTAAATGAAACAATAGGTTGATCAATACCATTCCAAGTCCACTTTTCAATTAGGTGATATTGTTTTTCTTCACCTACAACCATACAATCAATCCTCTTTAAAATCAAAGGGTGTCATAATCTAGATCCCAAGTTATATGGGCCCTATAAGGTTCTCTAAAAGATTAGGTTGATTTTTTATAAGTTAGAGCTCCCACTTTCTTTCTGAGTTCACCCAGTATTTCATGTCTCTTGTCTGAATAACATTTTTGGCATAAACATCATAGTGTAGACTATTTTATCAGAGTTTGATAATCAATGATCCAACCCTATTAAGCCAAAGGTAATCCTGGACAAGCGTACATACCAACTTCACTCCCACTCCATCACAGAGGTTTTAATTCAGTGACATAGAATGTAACCAGAGGATGCCACATGAGAACCACTATTTCAGATTCAATATCAATTCCCACATCTAACGCTTTGAGGATAAAGCTTTTTCTAAGAGGGAGGGTATGTAGGAACCCATGCTACTAATTTTTTTTTTACTTTGTTAGTATAATAGTTGGTAGGAACACATATGGTTTTTAAGTCATTTCATGAGCATTTTTTTATCCCACTTTCATTGGAAGTAGTAGCTAATTACATTAGACTTAGTATATGAGTAAGTGTTGAAGCCAATGAAGGAATCAATGAATATATTATATTTATCTTTATCAAAGGAGTTTTCCCCCTTGAAGAGGCCAATGATTATGTAATTTAGTCATTGTAATTTAATTCTACTTATTTGAGTTAATATATTGATAATTTTCATAGTTTATTTTATGTGTTTGCAATTATCTTCTAACTTGTTCAGGAAGGATCCTCTCATGTTTCCCAAATCACACCATTTTAAATTTAATTCAAAGTGAATTAGGGTGACCTCACATACATATGCCCAAAATTATTCACATTTCCATGGTCGTAAGTAGATATGGTGTTGTTGTGTTACTTTTGGCCTATAATGGATTTAAATGCAATTAAAATCAATATATATTGGTGGTTATATATGAAATGGTCAAAATATGACTTTGTTTGGAAAAATCACACATTTAGATTGAATTTGAAGAGAAATGGGGTGATTGTCAATAAATTTGCCTTAAATTATTTATATTAACCTTATTCATAAGTGGATATTGTGTTTTTATGTAACTTTGTCCTATAAGGGATGTAATGACACGTACAATTGACATAAATGAGTGGTTGTGTGTATATGAGTCACTAATGCAACTTATATATTTCTATATGCACCCAATTTTGGAATGAATTCAAACTGAATTAGGGTGATAACACACAAATTTATCCCAAATTATCCCATTTACTCTAGTTGTAAATTATTATGGTGTTTTTGTGTCTCTTTTGGCCTATAAGGGACCTAATCATAATTAAAATCTGCATAAGGGAGTGGTTGGGTGTGGTTTCAAAAATTTAATTTTAAAAAACCTAAAACTTCTAGAAATGTCACCAAGCAATTTAGAAGGTCCCAATAAATTTTAGAAAATGATTATATGTATACCTAAATTTGACATATATTTGGGTGTTACTGTGTGTAAATTAATTTTTTGGAAGGTCTATACATAGGGATGTTGTAAGGGGATTTAATGGAGCTTTAGGATTTATGAAGGCTATTACTTATTTCCCTTATGGTTTTGTATTATATAGCGTAAATTGTTACAAATTTAAAATTTTGAATGTAAAATTAAGTAATTTAAATCACATTTATCTCTTATATTTTCACTTTATCCAAATTAATTAGACTATAAATTAGATTTGTGTTTGGTTTCATACTAGTTTATTGATTTTATTGTAACTTAAGCCATAATGTCTACAACCAAAATCCCCTGTGCCTATGTTTTGGGTATGTGGGAAGCTTTAAATATATGATTTGGGTTAGAAATCTTGGTGATGGAGATAGATCATTCTCCTATGAGTCTATTCATTCTTGGACTAATATAGGGTTAATCTTTCAAAGTAAAAATATGCACCAATATAGAATCACATTAGATATTTTGGTCTTGAGGACCACCTTTTGGAAGATGTTTTTATTCTTCATATAAATAATATCATTTTTCTCGATGAATTTTAGGAAGATGTCTCTGTGAGGGGATGAGGATGTCATACCCCATTTTCAATGAGGACCTCATGTGGATTTAGCTATTAACTATTGACTATTAACTATTATCCATGGACAACCACAACCAAGTTTAACTACTAACTATTATGGAATATGCATCCTTGAAACCTAGTAGATGACTATTTGACCTCGTATGTCATACCATGTAGAAGTGATAAGTAATTAACAAACCATTAAAAAAAATTATTAAATACATTCCATAGCTACCATTTTTTACACCAAATTTTAGTGCACCCCATTAAAACCCAACTTTTTTTTTATTTTTATCAAGTTAGGGTGTTAATGGGGTTCACTACGCATAGTGTTTTATGCATGATAAAAAAATTTGTGGATGTTTTTTTTTTAAAATAAAAAATAGAATTGAACTATTTTGGGATTAATAATCCACATTTTACAATGAGACAATTCCCATCAATCCCATAAGGGTCAAGCCTTTGACAATTAATCACTTTGTCCCTATTGATTAAAGTGTGTGATGTTTTATTTTTAATTTTGTGGCATGTTTCATGGAATTGCATGGAAGGCATATGATGTGTGGAGGTTCAAGAATCATAGAGGTTGAGTGGTATGCTCCTTTTAGGTGTTAGGGATGTGCATGTTTAAATGGGTTGAGTAAAGTTACACAATTAACAAAGGAAATCAAGTTAAGGGCACGAGATGGTGCTTCTATGGAGAAAAATCATAAACATCTATATTCATGGTAATAAAATATATATATATATATATATATATATATATATTTTATTACCATGAATATAGATGTTTATGTTTATATATATATATATATATATATATATATATATATATATATATATATATATATATATATATATATATATATATAAGTTACCTATTGAATCAATATAGAATAAAAAATAAGTCACTTCAATTTTATAGTGGACAAGACAATATAAAATGAAATGTTCTTCATTCTCAACCTTAAGAAATGCATATAACCTAAAAAATTAATTTTGAATAAAAATTTATTTTTAAAGAGGAATATCATAGTTATTTTTAATCTAGATGTGATGGGATTGAAGCTTAAATTGGGCCAATTAAATTCCCAACCCATGAAACATATGTTTTTGTATGTATCTTAGTTGAACAACATAATGGTAAGGGAAAATGACAAGTTCTATGAATTATGACACATATAAGATGGAGTCATATAAAATTATCATTAGATTATTATATTAATCATAATTAGATGTTTACATTCATTTTTTTTTTTTTGTGTGTGTGTGTGTGTGTGTGTGTGTGTGTGTGTGTGAATAAAACACATGAAATTGGTTAATCAAATTTAGTCTGATGTAATGTTTGATAATCATTTTTGTTTAGATTTTATCTTAGTTTAGGTATATATATATATATATATATATATATATATATATATATATATATATATATATATATATATATATTATATGATTTATTGTTCTCTTATATGAAATTTTGAATCATACAAGGTTAAAGATGAGAGGATAACAAATGCAAAGTCAACAATTCCAAGTTTAAAATTTTGACAAAGAATGTACATACTATAATCACTAGGATTAAATTAATGATACAACTATTTTATTATAATAAATTGTAAAAAATAAACCGTACAATAATTATTAGTTAGGAATTTACAGCTTCAAAAGTGTATTTATAACTTCAAATACTTTCTTAAAATCTTTGGTATTAATTTAGTTTAGATAATATATTTTTCTTAATTGAGGTTAAAGGGGTGGGGTTTGAGCTAGGGTCCATAAAACCTATAAGTACATCAAAACAAAGGAGAACCAAAGAAATAAAATAGCCCTAACAAAAAGGATCCAAAGGACACAAGACAAATACAATTAAATAAAAGCTAAAAAATCACTCTCATGCAGCCAAATAGCTTAGATTACTCCATAATTCTTGAAATGTCTTCCCAACATACCTTAATTTTGCTAAGATTCATGGCAATTTTCTTGATAGTGCTTTCATAGTCAATGTTGTGAGTTCCTCTTTTGTTGTGGCCCTTTGTCTCTTTTCTTTTACCTATATAGTTAGGGTCAAATAGGTCTTTGAGGTGCTCTCAAAGGTTTTCCATATTATATATTCCTTCATTCATAGCAGATTTACTATAGTTTATAATGAAATTTAGTTTGTTCTGAAGATCCTCATTGGCATGCTCAAGAAGATCTACCCTGAAGCTCAATCATTGAATCTGTACATCCTCTTCTTCATTAATCCAAGCTTTGGATAGCTTTTCATTTTCCTGTTGCATTATGTTCATCATGATTTTGGGGCTTGATATTTACCTCGTGATCCATCTCATGAGAGACTTTTGTAGCTCCAATTCTTTAGTCAAAACACCAGTGTTCTCCCTGCTACTGAGTGAGTTCACAATTTGATTAAACTCTTTATTTTTATCATTCTAAAACTATTCATTCTCCTCTTTCTCAATATTATCTATTTGGATATTTTCTTTCTAATTCTTAATCCCTATCTTAATATTCCTTTGTGTATTATAGGTGTCCTTCTTGACACAACACTCTTCCCTTTCTTCATTGTCGTTATCCACAATTACAAATTTCCTTGCCTCCTTTTTATAGAGAGATGCCTAATACTTTTTGAAATCCTTAGATACATTATTGTCTTTGACCTCATTGGTGCATTTGGAAGCTCCTCTTAGACACTTTTTAATCCCCTCTTGTTCTTTATCAGTTTCCTTTCCTATCTTAGTTTTTTTGCCAATTTCTTTTATCTTGCTACTGGCACCCCTGCTCAGGCTACTTAGATATTTAATCCAAATTTTATTAGTCTTTCTCATGTCCATTGATCCTTCTCTCATTTTTTCATCCTTTTTTAGGGATAGATTTGACATTATTTGATTCATACCCTTGTTTCATTTGTAAATGAGGGAAATAACTCCCTCATGTCTAGGGGTTGTGTAGTTACCATTTTTGAATTTCTAGATGGAATTTTCCATAGATTTGAGAATGAAAAAAGGAAGACTGAAATTTATTCCATGTATAAAGTAGTTTACATCCTAATCATGGACCACAATGCAAAATTGTATTGAACCTTTAATGTGATATACTGAATAAGATGGAAAGCAACCATAACATATGGTTTGGGTAAGGATTCCCTGTTGGATCCATTATGTAGATGATATGCATATTTTCCCTCCTCAAAAATGCCTCTTTATTTGGTTTGTAGTCTCTGTGAGTGTAATAGCTTTTGGTTTCTTCAATGATCAGACCTATCACATGAGCAATCAACTCCTTTATGATTTCAAGCATGACCCCATTAATGTTGACAACATTTTCCTCCTAAGCTCTAGAAAAGTGAATGGATATGTCTCTGTCGAATCCCTCAAATTTCTCCATGAATCTAACAAGACCCCCCACATGTAGGGAATTCTAGACTCAGCTATTAGGTTTAACCTTTGGTTATAGCTTTTACTCAATTTTATTGGGTAAACCCATATTGATAATACTATTCACATAGGGCTCTAGGATGTCTTTTCCATCTCCTATATAGCTCCACTTTAAAGCATCATTAATACTGTCATGAGATGAATTATGAGTCTCAACATATTCTTTTTATTTTTATAGATTATTTTCCCAAATTAAATTGGCATCAATGGGTCTAAGTTCCCACATGTTTGACAAACTCATAATGTCTCCCCTAGACATGAGGTATATAAATAGGGATAGCCATGTTTTCAGACCCACATTGTTAGTTCCTTCATTGGCAAACCAGTCTACAATTCCATTACCTTCCTTATACATGTGTTGAATATGCACCTATTGGAGAGAGTTTAGAATTATATTAGCTTCATCAATTATATTTTTTATAGTCTAGCTAAAGGGGTGTTTGCTAATTAAATAACTGACAATGTTCATGGAGTCCCCATCTACCATCAGCTTTTGGATATTAAGTTATTTAGCTAATCTTAGGCCCTAAAGGGTAGCTAGAGCCTCTGCCCAGTGATTAGTCTTAGTGCCCATATCTCCTACATATGCCCCAATTAGCTTCCCTTCAACATATCTAATGATTCCTCCTCCTCCAATAATTTTTAGATTCCCTTTTGATGCACCATCAAAATCAATTTTCAACCATCCTTTAGCTAGGACTTTCCATTTATTTCTCTTTCAAATTTCCTCTTTAGGATTTGTTTTTCCTATGATTTTCAAATCAATCTACCAGTTTTATGCAGCTAACCATTCAAAAGGGTGGAGTTCCTTATTTTTTTTATTTTTATGGAGTTATAATGCTACCTAATAGCTAAGAGGATTATTTTAGAGGTCACTTTACTAGTGCACATCTTATCCCTAAAGATGAAGTTGTTTCTAGTTCCACATATCCCCCACCAAATATGCATAAGGGTAAGGTTCCATATCTGCTTTAGATGGGGGTTTTGAAAGGGGAAACTCTAGATAGCCAAAATTCAATTGGGGTTCCTCGGTGGACCCATGAGATGTTGAATTTCCTCAAGAAAAAGTTCCACACTTTCTATGTGAAGGTGTAGTTAATGAGAATGTGGGAGATGATTTCATTCTCTTCTTTGCATAGGACACATCTATTTTTTATAATGCATCCTTTTTCTCTTAAATTTTCAACCATTAAAATATTATCTTGTATGGAAACCCAAATAAAGAAACATATTTTTGGGGTGATGAATTTGTTCCAAACTCCTTTCCAACTCACCTCAGTATCTTAATTTTGGGAGATCCTTTCATACCCAGATTTGACATTATAGCTCCCATCAAATGAATCATTCCACATCAGATTATCCTCCTTATTAATTTTAATGATATGAATGGTTTGGAGGGCCCTAATAAAATATTTGATATTTATTTGTTCATTTTGATTTACTCCATCCAGGCTAATATCTATCTAATGTTTAAAACCATTTCTTTCTTGCCATTAATCCGTTACAAACTATCCATATTTATGTGTTATATTCTCTTGTATGTGTTGTTCAATACTCCTCTAAATGTGAAACAAATCAATGTTCCATTTACCTCTTCAAAATTTTATACTCCTGCCATTGCCCATTTGCCAAATGGATCCTTCAAGAATGATCTCTCTATTTTCAATTAGAAAGGTCTAAATGTGTGACCCTCTAATCAATTACTCATCTTTCAAAATGACAAGAGGGTTCCTCCCTTGAAGGTATTTATGAAATAATATCTTATCCTAGGTCGAATTAGTAGTTATGAATCTCCACATAAACTTGGATATCATAGCTTTATTGATCCTTTGAATATTTCATATGCCTAGACCTCCAAATCCTTTGTTGTTGCAAATTTTGTTCCAAGCAACCAGGTGGAATTTACTCTTACCTTCATAATCATTCCATATGAATTTTATTTGAATTTTGTTAAGAATTTATTCCACTCTATTTGGTAGTTTAAAAAGATAAAGATTATAGATTGGAAGGTTTTAAAGAACTGATTTGATCAAGACAACTTTCCCTACTTGGGAAAGGAGTTTCCCTTTCCACCTTGCTAGTCATTTTTGGAATCTTTTAATTAATGGGTTTCAGGCACTTAATTTTAGTTGATTAATAATAAGATGCATGCCAAGGTAGGTGGATGGAAGATACTTTATTTGACAACCCAAGATCCCTACAGTTTTATTTTGTCTTACTTTCATAGTGTTAAAAAAGTAAATTGATCTCTTGTCAAAGTTGATTTTTTTATTTGTTTCTTTTTCATACATAACCAAAACTCTCTTTAAGGTCCTTGCTTCTTGGATAGATGCATCAGCTAATAAGATAGTATCATCTGTGAACTCTTGATGAGTAATAGGCTTTACCTGCCTGGATAGCTTGAAGCCTCTAAGTTGTTCATCCACTGAAGTTTTAATAATATATATTAATAAAGATTTGTATGAACATATTTTAAAAGTTTAAAAAGAGAAAATACAAATATCCAATTATTTTTATATTTAAAATTATTCATC
This sequence comes from Torreya grandis, assembly GCA_037957365.1. Classification (NCBI taxonomy): domain Eukaryota; kingdom Viridiplantae; phylum Streptophyta; class Pinopsida; order Cupressales; family Taxaceae; genus Torreya; species Torreya grandis. The sequence continues at coordinate 100,655 of JARHVA010002611.1, forward strand.
GTTGTTATTACACATTCCATTATAACTATTTCATTCACATAATTACCTATACAAATAATCAAATACTTTTTTAATGTTTTTATAGGCAAACAAAAATATTAAAGTACTATTTATTTATTTTAAAATCAAAATCTAATCTAATGAAATGATAATTTTCATAATCATATCTAATTGAGTTAATAAAATCTAACTGAGATTAACATATTGAGATCCCTATATTAAAAAACCAATTTGTAAAAGATCTAAATGTCAAATAAGTGTGCCATTTATAATAAATGAATTATTACATATACCTTACTACAATACATTTTCAAATCCAACTAGGCTAAATTTTTTTGCATCTTACTTTAATAAATCTCAATGGATAATAAAATGTAACACATATATAACTGTAAGTCAATTTTCCATAGCTTACACGTACATTTCAAGTCCTCAAATATGTTATTTTTATAACATTAATTAACTAAATATTGTAATGACCTATCTCAAAAGGATCTTTTAATCTCTTTGAAAGAGGTAGGATGTAATAATAAATTGATGGAAAGTATTGATTGAGATAATCATAATACATGAACTATTACATATAATTTATTACAATATGTTTTCAGATCTAATTAGGACATAAAATAAATTTAAGGCACAATTTCCACTTGAAAAAATAATCTATGGCATAATCACCAAAAAAATATCAAAATTTCACATATTAAACATTCCACACACACATACCATGTTAAACATAAACACAATAATGTTGAAATAAAAAATAAATAGTAACATATTAATAAATATTTATTTACTTTTTGGTTTCAATGTTTGAGTGCCCTCAATGTATTACATAGTGAAATGTAGACATAGAGATCACAAATGTATTTGAAATAGACTTTTCATTTACATAACTCCCAATTTTCCATATTTTGGCAGCATGTGTTTTCATTTTGTGTGTGCTTAGCTAATCCTAAAAAATTTATTCAACACACAATAGAGGGCCTGGCATGGCATAATCCTTAAAATATTACTATCCAAATTTTTATTATTCATTACTTAAAAATGAATTCTTGGTATTCAGATCAAGAAAAATTTAATCTTTGATGATTTTATAATGAACTTTTCATAGTAATACCCAATTCAGGACCTCATTCAGCTCATGGATTGGCTGATTTAGCTACCCTAAATAAAGATAGAAAAATCTTATGTTAGTTATTTGTGATCTCCAATCAAATTTATTCCTAAACTTTAGAAGAAATGAATATAAAAATCTTACCCTTGTAAAACCCAATTTTTGTATTTGGGAAGATACTAGAAAGTGTTTTCAATGTGGATGTTCAACTTAGTACCAATAGAATTCATTTAAAGATGCATCATTGTGAAATATATTGTAGCTTCTCATGAGGACCTTGAATGAGCCCAGGACAAAGAAAGCCATGCACCCCATAGTGAATGCCCTAGTAAATTATTTAGAGCAGATCTAATTTGAGTGGAGTTTTCAAATTTTCAATAATTATCTTTGTGTGGAATAGTCAATTAAAACTAGCACATAATAGCCATGTCAGATGCTTTTTCAATAGTCACTGACATTTCTCAAATCTTGGTTATGTTAGTGGTTATTGTGTGTTGGAAGTTATGTTATTTGTATATGTGCTATCTGATTATGTTCATGATTGATGATTAGTGGCATTATAAATCATAACCATAATTGACATTACACAAGTTGACACAGTGAGGACCAGTGAAGACCAACAACTGATGCCATCACACTAGTCTTTAATGCATGTTGGTTAAGCTCATCCTCTGTCAAAAAGATCAACATGATCCCGTCTCCTTTATCCCATGATAATTGTGGTAAAGCTATATTTAGTGGTGGGATATAATTAAATTTGAATATAAATAATAATATATAAATAGAAATGATACAAGACTATATATATATATATATATATATATATATATATATATATATATAATACTAATAGCATATAATAATATAATAGTGAAGTGGGTATTTTTTGTAGATATGGATTACAAAGATGGTTAGATCAAGCATTAGTCATGAAAATAAAGAAAAATTCATAAAGAACTAACAATCTAGGCCAACCTATTCAACAAGGTGTGAAAATGACAATTAAGAGCAAATGAAAGAAATCACATCCATATTACCTTCCCAAAAGCTTCCCATCACACAAATTCAGCTCACAATGTGATTTTCCCCTTGATTAGTGCTCAAGTCTTCAACACTGATGTAAGACAAATGTCCTTCATCATGTCTTGCTTGCTAATGAAACTAGGATCATGATATGAAACTCAATTATATGCCTGTCTTAAATCTATCTTATTTCAAATAAAGCATTATCAAACCACACTCAAATGGCTTATAGAGAGAATCTTGCATTATAAGTTTACACATATTAAGCTTAATCAAAGTGATATTGGCCCTCTTATTTATAGATTTTCTAAATTGATCATGATCAAACATGACCATACATATTAATATAAAGATGTGAGGCCATGAATCAATCCAATTATGTAAATAATATCCATAAATATCCTTATAAATATTTGGGAGGAAGGGGCATTAAAAAGTCATGTGAAGCCATAATCCTGATATTTGTTGCATTTATGACTTATCGATGCCACCCCACAAATGATGTCACTTGATGATGCAGTTAATAGGAATTAATTTACAATAATAAATATTTAATAACTTGCATGTAATTCTTACTTAATCTCATAATTTGGTTTAATTTGCCTAAGTAATATTAATCAAAATTTTAAGTAATTCTTTAGAAATTGGTTGCACTTCATTAATCAAACTAGTTAAAATGTCACAATACTGTCATAATTTGAATGGAGAAAAATTATAAGGAGATGTTATTTGTGTATATACCATTATCCCATTTAGGATGTTGTAGACACAAAATAACATATGCATGTGTCGTGTGCTTCTGAATTAGAAGAAAAGAGTGATCCAAATCATCACTATGCATTTTCATCATTTTGACTTGAAATGATTTGATAAAAGTTAATAGTCACATAAAATGCATTTCCCTTTTTAGGGAGACATTATCATATATTATCACTTGTATAAAACAAGATTGAACCATTTAGCGTGTTTAAATGTTTTTAGCTCAAATTATGCATTTTCACAAATTTTGAGTAAGATTGACAATTTCAACACAAATGGTGTTAGAAATTAGATGTCTATATTTTTCCCCTATTTGAGGAGTAGCAAGACATTTAGTGAAGCAATGTATTTTCAAAGAAAAGAGTTGTCATAAAAAAATTGGAAGGAAATGACCCATGATTCCCCCTTGAGATGACATACAAAGATGGGCTCTCGAAAAGAGAGAGAAAGTGAGATTAACCTATGGAACATATTAAATATAGATGAGCTAATGCTTTCAGTCATTGATTACATTAATGATAAAAATATATTTAGATTAAAATGAGCCCCAAGGATGGGGGGAATGGGAAGGATATAATCTAAAAATATAATTGACACACTTTGAACACATCCAAAGCTAGGGTGCAAGCTATGTGCTTATAGAATGATAGATCTTGAGAAAAGTTACACACTAAAATATTTCCATAACAATGGAAAAATTCCACAAATCTTGGAATTAGAAGAAAAGGAGAAGTATGCCTCTATTTAAAGGAAATAAGAATGTGCTTTGAGCAAATTTGATTAGTTGATATAGCAATTGTGCCCCAGTAGGGAAAAGTTTGATCATTGATAAAGAATGGTTTTCCCCTATAAGGAGGATTTAGATGTATGAATGGTTAAAATTTTATGCCCCTTTATGGTAAATTGGCAAGTAATATCTCAAGGATATAACCTAATGCATAGATTAAAGATGATTGGATGCAAGCATAGAGGTGATGGTCTAATGGCTGGAATAACCATAAGAAACCAGGCATACAAGGATGCACAAAGTGATGAAAGAGATCAAAAGAATAATGAAGATGGTCAAGCTAACCCAAGATACATCATGTATCTAAGTGATGCCTACATAGTCCAAATAGACCTCAAGCCAATGTAGTTCACCCAAAAATGGGAGAGAATAGATGAGAGATGAATAAAACAAACCAGTGTTTGATTAGACCCATGATATATGCCAAGAGATGCAAGTCTTGCATAGATTCAAGTGAGAGATAAGCCATTGGTACCTAGTTTCCTTGGTGTTCTTGAGAGTTCATCGTTGAAGCTACATCAACATTTAGACTTGGTCTAAAGCACATAGTGCTTGCTATTGCAAAATTAAATTATGCATCATAAGTATGAGTGGCCTATAATGACATTGTATTTAAATTGAACTGATCCATTTCAAATGTGAATATTTATAACTAAGGATAATGATAAGAACTACCAAAACTAGAGTTACAACTATTTACATTTAAACAAAAAATGACAAAAAACAAAGAAAAAGAACACATAAATGTAACCCAACTTAAAATCATGAAATGAACAGTCAAGACTTAAGTAGGAACACTAATGTATGAAAAAAATCAAGAAAAAATCAATAACATGAGATCAAGATATAAATAATCAAGATCCATGTGGACCATCAAGATGTTCCCAGAAAATAAAACAAAAGAATGAAACCAAACAGTAAAATAAAAGATGAAGAAGAAACAAAACATTGAAAGAGTAAAATTATTTAACAAATATTTTTGGAATTTTCAAAGTATCTCAACTTGATTGAGAAATAACAGACACAGAACTGTCTAACTCATAAAATGGTGAGAGTAATTCAAAGAGTGCTCATAAAATATTGATAGAATTCTAATTTAAAATTTTTCATAAAATGGCAAGAGTGTATGAAAATGGGGGACTGAGGTGACCTCAACATGAATCGAGTGTTACCTACATAACCCCATTAGTATCATATGTCCTAGTAATTCTACCAACATAGAAGGCAATAAAAATTTGACAAAGTCATAATAATTCACAAAGTTGAGCCAAATGGCAAGCCAAATGATAATAGTAATGAGCAGGTGATGTGGCAATGCATGATAAAAAGGCATTGTTCCTAATTTCCCCATAGGTGGTTATAATTAGTAAACATTATCATAATACTGATTTGCACAAAGGCAATTATAATTATGGGTACCAAATAAAATACTAATTTGACCATAGATAGTTATAATTAGTGATACTAGATGAGATGATAGATAAATGATAACTTTTCAAATCAAATGTTACACTACTTTTTTAGATTTTCATTCAACACAGAGTTTTAAAACTATTGAAAATGGACCAAAACCCCCTTGTGAAAGGTATGAGAAGAACCAAATGAACTAGGATCAAAAAGGGGTGAGTAGGATGGCTAAAAAAATCCTTATTCAATAGTAAATAAATGGTATAATAAAATAGTACATGGTATGGCATAGAGAAAATGATAAGATGACACTTGGATATAATGGCAATAAAGTTTCACCCAAGAGATAATTGGCTCACAAAATGGTGAGAGAATGGCTTAGATTACTTGAAAATGGTGAGAGCATGGCTTAGATTTATCTCAAAATGGTGAGATCATTCAAACTTAACAATTGCTCAAAAAAAAGAGAGACCATGATGAAGGTGACCAAGCCAACATCAATACAAATTAAGTGCTACCTACATAGTCCTAAAGGACCTCAAGTTAATGTAGTTTAAATAGAGATGGTAAATGGGGCACAATGGTATAAGATTCATAAAATGAAATGTCTATAGGGTTTCCCCCAAGAGATGAGGCAAAATAAATAAATGGAAAATCAAAAATGGGTTCTACTACTCCTAATGATGTGGAGATAAACATCTTAGTCAACATGTGAGATAACCAGAATAATCAATCAAGAAAATTAATACCCAACACCTTGTCTAAATAGCTTCTTTGTCAAGAACCTAATTCAAATCTAGATTTCAATAATGTTGTTATGATCCTCATTAGTCATTTATTTGGCTTCCTTAAAACATTGAGACAAGAGATATTTGTAGCCTCTATAACTGAAAGTACAACCAAGGATGGTAAATAATGTTAGGCACAAGATAAATGTTATAAGTAAGTAATGAAAATGTGGATGATAATGGAATGTATAATAATTGGGAAACAAATTAAGATCAATAATTTTAGGCACACATAATATTGTTGATTCTAGATTTGATAAATTTTGGTTTTGACGGCGCTGAAGAAATCTAAAGATGTTCTCTATTGTGTTTAAATTGTCAATCTTACTTAAAATTTGTGAAAATGCATAAATTGAGCCAAAATCACTTAAATGCACTAAATGGTTCAAAATTATCATATACAAGTGCCAATTTAGGATAATGTATCCCTAAATTGAGCATTGCATTTTATGTGATTATTAACTTCATCAAATCATTTCAAGTCAAAATTATAAAAATGCATTTTAGTGTTCTAAATCACTCTTTTCTTCTAATTCAAGAGCACATGACATGTGCACGTATTATTTTGTGTCAACAACATCCTAAATGGGATATTGGTCCATATGTAACTAACATCTCCTTCTAATTCCTCTCTAATCAAATTATAACCTGGTAATATATTTTTTTATTAGTTTAATTAATGAAGTGCACCAATTTCCAAAGAATTGCACTATAATTGATTAATCTTTCTTAAGCAAATTAAACCAAATTATGAGATTAAGTAAGAATTCCATGAAAGTTATTGAATATTTCTTTATTGGAAATTGATTCCTATTATTTGCATCATCAAATGACATCATCTGTGGGGTGGCATCCATAAGCTATAAAAGTATAAATTATCAAGATTATGGCTTCCCGTGCCTCTTTAATGCCCCTTCCTCCCAAATATTTATGAGGATATTTATGGATATTATTTAAATAATTAGATTAATTCATGGCCACACATCTTGATCTCAAGATGGATGGTCATGTTTGATCCTGATCAATTTGGAAAATCTATAAATAGGAGGGCCAAGACCACTTTGATTAAACTTCATTTATGTAAACTTATAATGCAAGATTATGTCTACAATCCATTTGAGTGTAGTTTAATCATGCCTTATTTGCAATAGGATAGCTTCATTGATAGGCATAACATTGATTTCATATCATGAGCCTAGTTTAGTTGGTGTTCTCAAGATGGTGGAGGAGCTTGGCCTTTCACCATTATTGAAGACTTGAGCACTAAATCAAAGAGAAAATCACATTTTGAGCTACATTTGTGTGATGGGATGCTCTTGGGAAGGTAATATGTGTGTGATTCATTTCATTTTCTCTTAATTGTTATTTGCACACCCTACTGAATAGGTTGGCCTAGATTGTTATGTTTTTATGCATTTTTATTGGTTTTTTTAACTAATGTTTGATCTAACCATCTTTGAAATCCATCTCTACATTTTTTTTCCATCAGGAATGCGAAGATGTAGAGATGGATTACAAAGATAATTAGATCAAGCATTAGTCATGAAAACCTAGAAAAATGCTTAAATAACTAACAATCTAGGCCAACCTATTCAACAGGGTGTGCAAATGACAATTAAGACAAAATGAAATAAATAAAATACATATTAACTTCCCAAGATCTTCCCATCACATAAATGTGGCTCAAAACATGATTTTACCCTTGATTTGGTGCTCAAGTCTTCCATATCAATGCAAGGCAAAACTCATCCATCATATCTTGCTTACCAATGAAACTAGGCTCATGACATGAAACTCAATGATAAACCTATCTTGAAATTATCCTATTATAAATAAATCATTATCAAACTCCACTCAAATGGATTGTAGTAAGAATCTTGAATTATAAGTTTACACAAATTAAGCTTAATCAAAGTGGTCTTATCCCTCCTATTTATAGATTTTCCAAATTGATCAGGATCAACCATGACCATCGATCTTAAGATCAAGATGTGTGGCCATGAATTAATAAAATTATATAAATAATATCCATAACTATCCTCATAAATATTTTAGAGGAAGGGGCATTAAAGAGGCATGGGAAGCCATAATCCTAATATTTGTTGCATTTTGGCTTATGAATGCCACCCCACAAATCATGTCACTTGATGATATAGTTAATAGGAATCAATTCAAAATAATTTAATATTCAATAAATTCCATGGAATTATTACTTAAGCTCATAATTTGGTTTAATTTGCCTAAGTAAGATTATTCAAAATTTTAAGCATTTTTTTGGAAATTGGTTCCACATCATTATTCAAACTAGTCAAAGTGTTATATCACTAGGTCATAATTTGATGAGATAAGAATTAGAAGGCAATGTTAGTTGTGAATAGACCACTATCCCATTTAGGATGTTATCGACCCAAAATAACAAATGTCCATGTCATGTGCTTCTGAATTAGAAGAAAAGAGTGATCTAGAACACAAAAATGTGTTTTCATCATTTTGACTCGAAATGATTTGATCAAAGTTAATAATAACAAAATGCATTGCCCAATTTAAGGATGCATTAGCCTAAATCAATACTTGTATACAATTTATTTAACAATTTTGGGAATATTAGTGTATTATTCTTAATTTAGTTAAAGGGTATGAGTAGTAAAATCAGTCAATAATTATGTCATAATTAATTACTGATTTGTTAATTCCAATTATTGTGTAGACTTTTTAAAAATATCAAGTGAATAGAGAGAAATATAACTTAGCTTAGAACTATTTTAATCTAATTGAGATAGAGGTTGATATTGACTATGGGGACTAGGACACTATCACAAATTGATATCTAGACTTCATTTTATGATTAGACAGGAGAATTGAAACTAGATAGGAGTGGCATCGGTGTTAGTCTACCTCTATCACTATTGTCTTGAGAATCTAAGCTATATGGTTTTTGTTTGGAAGGTCTATGTGACCCTGTCTATGAAGCTTCATTAGCTAGAAGTCTATAGAGCTCATTTTAGATCAGATTCTTTCTTCAAACCCTATCTTTCATTATGCTTTGAAAAATTTTGAGCAAGATGGGGGGTGGTTAGTGTGTTAAGATGCACTATACATGCTTCACACCCCATGTATGGGCACGTTGCCTACATACCAATACTATGAAGAGGGATCAAGCCATATGTAGTTTTTCCACTTGATGTGTTTTATGAAATTTGAGTGTATGAAGATGTGGAATGCTATATTAGATGTAATTGAGATGGTTAGGGATTGGTGTAGGAATTTGAATAAGATTTTAGGTTTATTGGCTAGATGTATGCCGAGAATATGGAAGATTGCTTAAGTGGTCTTGCTTGTATTCTTGCTTTCTTAATGATAGTTACCAATCCTTTCTAAATGATCTTTAAATGGGATTTTATAGGGATCTATTCGTCATAGGTTGAATGTGCTCATGTTAAGATGACAATAATAAATATGGGGAACTAAAATAAATTGATCATTGGGGATATAAATGAGCATAGACAATAGCACTGAAAGTAGATAGGAGTGGCACTAGTGCTATAGTCCTAGTGTGTCACTATTTTCCTAGGTAGATGAGACCTAGGGGGATGGATTGGTCATGAAAAGAGGGTTTTGGCTCATCTTGAATCAAGTATAGAAGGCTATGGATGACTGGGAATCAGTGAAAATAAGTTTGTGAGGGTCATGAGAGCATGTAAAAGAGATCAATGGATTGGAAGTCATAAACCACACTCAAGTTACCAATTTTATATTTTTATATGACTACATTTTCCCCCCTTTATTTTAGTGATGCAATAAAGCTTAATACTAGGATAAAGGAAAAAGAGAAAGTGTACTTGAACATACCTGTAAGGGTGAATCTCATGATGATGTTGTGAGGTTGGGTTGTGCAATAAGAGAGCACACTGTGAAGTGTTAGTCTACAATAAAAAACAAGAGTAGATTAGTTCTTCCTAGATACACTATATTTAAAATAATAATGTATAAATCTGGGTAAGAGAGAGAAGAAGAGAAAGGAATGACTACACCTCACTAGGTATGTGGACCAATACAAAACCTATTATGATGATGAGTAATGTTGGATATGTGATGAACCAAGAGTAATATCATGAATGGAGTTGAGTGCTCAATTCCCTAGAAGTGGCTCAAGAATGCAAAAGTTATCCTTTTGGCTCCATCATTTCCCCCTAAATTAAGCTATGTGTTCATGGTGTTGATCAATTTTTGTACTATGTGTTCAATCCCTTTGAGTAGGTGGCTCAAAAATACAATGGCTAGCTAGACTTTTAGCTCCATCATTGCCCTATAAAGTGAAACTATGAACTAATATCATTATGAAATCTATGTCATATGAGATGGATCCAAAAGCCCATGAATTTACTATGATATAATAATATTGGCATGAATCATTGAATGTATGTTAGAAACTAGGCCACTCTTAGCCCCTCTAAAACATGGAGATTAGGCTTATATGAAAGCCACTCCAAAATTGAGAATATAGCTTATGTGGAAGCCACTTAGGAACTCAATAATATGGAGGATAGGCTTGTATGAAATCCACTCTAAAATTATGCCAACCACCTAAATATTTAATAAGGCACGCAACTACTAAGAATGTCTAGACAATGTTGAACTAAGAAAGAAAAGAAACAAATGTGTCACATACATTGCCCCCAATCATTGATGTTTGGAACATGGATTTTGATTTGGGCATTATATCAACTATAATATCTAAAACTAGAAGTGAGAGCCATCATGATGTGCATGATGTCCCTATATCTAGATTCTCTGAGTAAAATGTGTATTGAAACTATTGATTATGAACTAGTCTAACTATGAAAATTTGTAATTGAACCTACTTTTCTTATTAATTTTATAAATTCTAGTTTTTCTACTATTTAGATAGGATCACTAGAAATGGATAGTAGTGCCACTGGTGTTGTAGTCTAATCTTGGTACTATTGTTTTGGGTCAAAATTGATGACTGTTCTAGATTCTTCATTATCTATCTAGTCTATTCTAACTAGTTTGATGTCTGGTTAAAACTGGGTTTTTTTTGGTTCATACGAACTCTGATCTCTATGACAAAACCCTTATTTTTTGTCCCCTCTTTTTAGATTAAGAATGAATACCTTATTATGACTACCCTTAGAAGAAAGAGCCTTGTAAGTGTGTTATGCTACAAAATATATGATATATCAATGATAATTGATAATATATCACAAGATATAGCATAGTTTGTGTTGAGATATTGTTAGATCAACAAGGGTATGCCTAGATAGATATAAAAAATGTAAAATCTTGTGTAATGTATTGAACTAGAACTTAAAGTGTTATCTGTTAATTGTTAGTTATCATGGAGGGATGGAACATAATATCCATCATGGCATCCAAGAAGTAAGATAATACATAATCTGGATCATGGTATTGAAAACAATCAAAATTAATCAAGTAAAAAGCATATAAGGTAAGAAGCAAAATAAGGGACATGGGCACATGTTACTCAAACTAAAAAACAAGCATAAAAGGCATGTTCAAATGCCACATATACATATAGTTGAAACAATCAAGTTAGCATGAAATCCATAATCACATAGAAGAGTACATGCAAGGAATATTGGCAAATGTCCAAAGACACACACATGAATATAAGAAAAGGACATTGGCATATGTCTTAAGGCACATACCAAAAATAATCAAGAACTAGGAATGCAATCACAAAAACCTATGCAAAGCAAGAAATAAATCATGTAAAGACTAGAAAATATAAGTAAATTAAACTAATCAAAGTAATATTATGAAAGTATGCAAGACATGTTAGTACAAGACTAGGTATATGAAAAGAAATACACAAGTGTTAAATACTAGTGAGTGTTGATAGAGTAATCTATGTAAGCTAGTAAATAATGTACATCAACATGATAACTAGAGTGTGTGGTGTAGAAATGACATAACCTAGATGGCATAGTCATGTAGAAGATGCCCCTAGGGGGAAGATATATCAATGTACATCTCGCATGTAGGAGTAGGATGCCCACTCAATGGGTAGAGTGAAGCAATCAAGGGTATGAAAGTCACTACACACACTCAAAGAAGATCAAGTGAAGTATGGTAATGTAGAAAAATTGAAAAATAATAGCATAGAATAGTAAATGTAAGTCTAGCATAGTAGTAGAAATGCAAATCATGAAGGAAGCATACAATCAAGATGTTTTTGTGTTTGTGACATATTTAAATGTTTTTGGATTTTAAAATTTTGTATTATTTTTGGTATTTTTGAAATGTTATATTGTTTTTGTATTTTGAGAATATTTGAGCTATGTACAATTAATCATAGGTAAATTATGTACAATCAAGAATAGGAGACTATTTACAAGTAAACAAATAAACTATGTAGAAGTATATGCATAATATGTACATAATGATAGAAAAGACTACACTAGAGGGGGTAAAGGGTCCAAGGATGGAGCTTGGTGGGAATGGAGCTAAAGGAAGGGATCATGGACATCATCAAATACCTTAATATCATCATCATAATTATCATCATATGCTACAAATGCTATGTACATAGTGTCATTGATGGGTATCGTCATCCCCTTCATTTAATCAACTTTCTGTTGATGTCATATTTAACCAAGACTTGTGTCTAAAGCTATATACAACAAGAGGAATCATAGTGATTTAGTAATTGAATGGAGGTATTTTCATTTTTTTTGTTTTGGGGGGTTTTTAATGTCTTAAGGATTTCTTGGTTAAAACCTTATTGGAATCAAACTATGCAAATCTGCTGAAAATAAACACACTTTGCAGAAATGAAATAGATTACTAGAAATAAACACATTGTAAAAATAAAATTGATTGTTGGAAATAAACATACGTTGCAAAAATAAAATTGATTTCTGGAAAAAAACACATGTTGAATAAATGAAATTGATTGCTGGAAACAAACACACATTGTAGAAATGAAAATTTAATCTAAAATGCCTGCAGGAACAAATTTACAACAAATCTTAACTTTAAGGAGTTGGAAGCATTTATAAATTTAACAGAATTACCTATTTACTTTTATGAATATAAATATAAATACTGACAAAAATGAAGATCTTGGTTCTTTGGAGGAGTGGGCCCTTGCTTTGCCTAGAACATGATCTGAAAAATTTAATTTGCTTTCAAAACAAAACTGGTTATTTCATTGATAAAATGTTATGTATTACAAATGTACTAATCTATCCTTTTCTCTCTATATTCTATATTCTATCTTTTCTCTATCTTCTATATTATATCTTCTCTCTATCTTATATATATTTTACTAAATTCCCAAGTCTATATATATAGATGATTTGATGGTTGTAATTGTTTCATAGATATGATGGAACTGAATCGTACCTAGAATAGATACTAAATCAAGATGTGGCTGGATGTCCAACTGTGTGATAAATGTCTTGATTCTGTAAGTTCAAAAAATTGGGAATCTATTCCTGATTTAATGGGATCATTGATCTGACAGATCACCAGTTGTTTGGAATAGATCCTCATCAATTCCATATCTAGCCACAAAAGTTATGGAGCTTATCTATAAGAGTACCAGAGCTAAATATAGAGTTTTGGAGCTAAGTCCAAAAATGTGATGACTTGAAATAGTATGTTGGAGTTTTGGAACTAACTATGATGGTTCTAGAATAGATTCTACAGGTTTTGAAACTAACTGTGATGATTCCAAAATAGATTTTATAGGTTCTAAAACTAATCTGAATTGAGTCTAATTCTTCCAAAAACATGCAATCCACTTCATATTTGTTATTTACCCTGATGATGACCTATTTTATTGTAAAACTAGAATTTTCCAACACACTTGTTAGGAATTATAGGTCTTTTAAAATGTTAGAATCACAATCAACAAAAGATGGATAATCACATCCTAACTCATCTCAGATCAAAATAAAAGTTACAAAATGCAATCAAAATTAATATAAAGAGAGAATAATATGAGGTCATTTATTATACATTCATTGGGCATATCTTGGCCTCATCACTTCCCCCATACTTACTTGTTTGTAAGTCCCTTTAAAAAATTCATTCTTCGAAGTCAAGATTGTATATTTTGAATTCCATTTGATTGCTCAGATCAAATTGCTAAAACTGAATATCCCAATGCTTTGACTCAGAAGTACTATACCCTGCTCCTCCTTCTACTTTTCTTTTCCATTCCTCAAATTGAGTGAGATGTTGAGGTTATCTATTTTCTCAAGGAGATATGGGGGTGAGAAGTAGAGGTGGCCTTGTCCGCATTCCTATCCATATGCTCAGTGGAGTTTCATTGATCTGGGGAATTATTGTGCATAAATATTTTGCCCTTTCTAAACTCTAGATCAAATTTGAAGGGGATATTACTTCCCTTATTTTCAATGCCACTAAGAGAAATTCCCATTTTAAAACATGCATCATAAATATTATATAAATTTGCCCTTTCATAAGAGGTGAAGACATCCATGCTTTGTTGTAAACTGAAAAATAAGGTCCTTTGAATTTATCATTGAATGCATGGGATTGGAAATATATAGCAAAGGCAGATGGATTACCATAATGAATTCTCATACAAAAACTGGATGAACTAGCCTTTGACCAATGCTCTGACTCCCTTTCTTTCCATGTAATTTGATTTTGAAGAATAGAGACAAATGAATTAAGCTAGCTTTTCTCCTACATACAAATTGATCATAAAACCTGTATTTCTTTTTAGCATAAAATTGCATAGGTTGAATTCACAAAGAATGATTTTCTATTTTGTATTAGCTAAGGAGTAGGTGGCCAAGAAATTAGATTCGTCTTTTATTTCATGTGGAAGGCCACATGCTATCCTTGCAAATTGTCAACGAATGAATTATTCCTCTAAAAACATGTTATAAATAGGAGAAGGTCTTCTACATGCAAGAAACTTCTCACTCATCATACAATCTATTTGTATTTTCACAAGACATTTATACTTATCATTTTTCTCCTTGTAAAATTTGTCTTCCCATTCCTTCCTTACTTTCTCTTCTTCCACCAGTTTGCCTTTCAAGTCTGTATTGGATGCTTTGATTTCACTAAGTTCTTTGCATGTGTCAACCCATTACTGCTTGAGTGGAAAATAAGTCAATTCAGTCTGTGTAGAGACTATTGACACAGAGCTCTGTCTTGTACATTTTTCTTCATTTTCAATGAGTTGCCTTTTAGTTTCTACTAATTCCTCATTCTTGGCTATGAACTAGTTTGTTAATTCTACAAGGAGCATTTCCTTCTATTCTAACTTGAGTTTGAGGAAGTTCAATTCCTCATCCTTTTCCTTTATAATGAGTTCTACTCTAGATAAAAATAGAGCCTATTTAATCTATTGGTTTTGTTCTTTTCCTAAAAGTTTTGGGGGAGCTAAGCATTCCTCTTCCACCATAGGGGATTTCCCTTTCCTTCTCCATGATACATGTTCATCTTCTGCATGTGATGGTGCTACAGTCTCACTCATTTCTTGGAAAACTGGATCCTCAAATCTTTCTTCTTTTTCATTTTTTGATTGGCTTGGTTCAGGAGGAGTCATGGCCATGCTACCCAAAATATCAGTAGCTTCAGTTTCTAGCCTTTCTTGTTCTTTCAGTTCCTCTAAACTTTATTTAGACTTTTTATGACATTTTCTTTCTTGAGGAACCTCAAAATTGTTGACCAATTTTGCCCACAGGCAAAATTTTGGTCAACTTCTCCCCTGTTGTTTAAGGCCAATTCATTTTTGGTTGAATCAGTTCATCAGCCTTGGTTCATGAACTAGTTCATCGCTTCTACAAAGTTCAACGCTAAGTTCAACGAAGGTCATCAGGCTTGGTTCAATGGAAAATCACACACTTGGTTGAACCCTTGAACCGTTGAACCATTTTTGGTTCAATGTCTTGGTTCAAGGGCTTGGTTCAAGGGTATGCCCTTGGCCAAGGGGTAGTCCAAAAGTTTAGTGCCCTTCTGAAGGGTAGGTGCTTCAAGTAAAGGATCGACTTAAAGCTAAGGCAAAGGCCTGGGCAAAATTTCCATGGACTTTTTGTTTGTGGGAAATTATTCATGGATAAAAGCCCACGTAAAACACAGAGGAAAACAAAACTTGGGGAAAAGTCTGAGGCAACAAGGACCTATCAAAGTTCCCCAAAGGGTAGGTGCCCTTATGGGGGACTTCCATCAAAATTCAAAAGGACACTTCCCTTTGGGAAGGTGAAAGAGACAAAGGGAGAGTGCCCGCAGAAGAATTGAGAAGGACAAAGCCATCAAGAGACCCGATGACATTTTTATAGGGGCAATGACGTCTTAGAGACTGTCAACATGAACAAAGCAAATTAGCCATTTGCTTTGAAAATGGAAAAGTGCTAACCAAGAGCTAACTAAGGGGCCAGAATGTAATGACCCACCAAGATGTTCACCCTAGGGGATGAAGGAGCCAAAAGTGCCAAAATAGGAAAAAGGCAATCCCAGGTGACAGAGCAGGAGAATAATAGGGTGCAAGAAGGGATGAAGCAGTCCAAGTGGCAAGGGGAAGGTGATTTATTTCCAATTAATCCCTAAATGGTGCAAATAGTAGATGGCATGGCCCGTGCATTTAAAAGGGGACAAATCTCAATCTGTTGGTAGAAAAGAGGCACAACCTATGTTTCACATTAATGCTTAAATGCTAAAGTCAAATCTATCAATTATACAACACGGTTCCAGCAGGCCTCTTCTAGAAGAATGACATCGATGACAGTGTTTTCCTCTTCCCAATGAAGGGATGCATAAGCCACTTGTAAAAAGGGAGCACCAAATGGCCACTTTACTTCTCCTATATATATTGTGAACTTATCATTTGTAAAAGGATCTTTTTCACATTTTGCTAAGGCGTAGCCCTGGGAAAACTTTCCACCTGAATCAATAAACACAATTTTTACCTCCATTTTGGATAGACATATCCGAGTATGTGTTAAGTGTTTGTTTTGTGTTCAGTCATTATTTCTTGATGCTCTCACAGGTTCAACACTAGCATACATATTGTCTACAAGGTGCCATCTATGTAGCTGACAAGAGAAGAGCAGTATTTGAGAAGTTCAAAATAGAGGAAATTACTACATAAGTGTGCATCCCATAGCACCTTTGGTGATCCCTATTTTTTGCATTTTCCATTAAGGCCTCCCTGCCAGTTTTAGCAACCTAGTCCTTCTACCAAGTGTGAAGTGTATGTATGCATTTATCTGATTTCAATAGTGGACATGAGAAGGTCACTTTATTTTGGTGCATCACCTCTTTAGAGTAGTTTGTTTTCCTACATCTTTCTCCCTTTCCCCCCTTTTTTATATATCTATATATACGTATGTGTCAGCACTTACTAGAACAAACATGATGCATCAAAGGGAGCTAGCCCTTATCTAGAGACTCTCCCATCTAGCTTCACCAGTCCCACAGAAGAGAGGGGAGTTTCCATGTTATAAGGAGAAGGTAGGAGCTTGACTTCCTGCCAAAGGGTGTAATCTCTTGCGTCAATAGTTATGGCATGCCTGGTGGGACCTAACTGAGACAGGTTTTGTCCAAAGAGTTGAAGAATTTTTGGTGTGTTCTTCAACCAACCAACCTTTGGAGGATTTGCATCAAACACCAATGGCGACTCTGAGTTGAATCTGCTAGTTAAGCAGCCAGGTGCCATTCAGAAATCATTTTTTGTATGTATAATTCTTTTGCACAGAATCATGGGTCTTGTGTTCCTTCATATGACTTCGATCAGACTCAAAAAATTTAGAGAATCACCTCAAGTATCTCTCCTAGTTGCCTTGCAATGATAAGGGAAATGGCGCTAGAGTTTGAGAGGCAAACAATGGATATTGATAAATTAGAGGAGTAGTATGGGTATCAACAGTTGCTGATGTATAAAGAGGAGTGTTTGTTTAGGCAAGCACGGGCCTTGCAATCCATGGAAGAGGAGCTAGCAAAATGGAAAAATCCATTTTTTCAAGGCAGTCAGCCTTGTGCACCCCCTCCTATTCTAAAAAAATCCCCCTCTTTTGCACCAAATCCTTTCTATTAGATTGCACTTGCTCACTCCAACTCATCAAATACATTTCCTCTTAATCCCATGTGCTTGGCTTTCCAACACCAGAGGGCATCAGAGCAACCTCCCATGGAGATGAACCTTCTAAACTCCTTAGATTGTGAATCTTCCATTTAGGGGAGTACCACCAGCTAGCACGTCCCTCTTTTGGAGACTCTTCTAGTGCATCAACAGTCTCTTCCTAGCATTCCTCAACCTCCCCAAGTTTTTCAACATGATGCAAAAATTCCAAGTTGGAGGAAGGATTGCTAGGAACTAGCCCAGAGCTTTGAAGAGGATCATGTTGATGATCTCCAAGAAAGGCTCCTTCAATAAAATATAGCCAGGAGAATTGCAAAGTTGGAGTCCCAAATGAGATTCCTCAGCCAACATGTAGTGGACCTGTCTGAACCCAACCCATCCACACAAGAGAGATATCAGGCCGCACCTGATATAGATGAAGTTCTGACCAAGTGGAAAGAGGATAATCATTTGATTCTAGCTCAAGGGCTGCCCCCTCTTCCACATTTTTTCTCTACTTCACCCCTTCTCAAGGAGGAACCTATTTTGCAAGAGACAAGTGAGGAGAAACAAAACCAATCTACAGTTCTTCAAGAGGCTGTCATGAGTGACAACGAAGGCAGAATCATCATTGATGCTTCTTGTGAAGACCTTATCAGCAGTGGAGAAGATGTAGGTCTTACATATATGTAGATGTTCTAGCAATACAAGGAGGAACAAACACATGGTGAGCTCTCTTCCCCTATGTTTGACGAACTTCCTTGATATTTTGATGATGAGGATGACTATGCTAAAGAGCCTGAGTTGGAGGAGAAGAAGGAGAGGTCTGTCTTCTTGGGGGAAAACTTTGAAGAAAAAAGTTTTGAAGAAAGAGGTGATGTTATATGGGATGAGCAATAATTTTGTGAGTCCATTTCAGACATCACCATAGTCACCCTTCTTCAAGAAGGCCAAGAGGAAGCAGAGGATGAGTCTGACAAAGTCTTCAATAAGGCAGAAGGAAACAAGTTACACCATGATACATTGCAGAAGGAATGTGCAGATCAAAGGGCTTATGGTGATGAGCCAATAGCCATTGATTTCTTAGTGAAGAGCACCAATATGAAGGACTAGAATTCAACAGGCCTCCAGGGACAAGAAGATTACATGTATGTTGGAGGCATGTTTTAATTTGATCCACTAGGTTTCCAACCAAATCAGGTGATAGGTAGGAAGAGCAAGTTACCAATTCTCTTTTTTGTTTAGCTATTTGCCTAGCACCATAAGTCCTCTCACTTGGAAGGGGACCTAAGAAATTTTCCCTTTAATCCAGGAGGGAAGCAAATATTCCTGGTTAGCTATATATAATAGTTTGTTTTTAGTTTCTTTTCTTTCTTTCCCTAAATGCAGTTGCACAAGTAGTGTTTTTAGCCTTGTGTGTTTCCCTTTGCATGTGAGGTAAAAGCTTCATGTTTGATTCTCAAATCTTTGGGGCTATTGCTAGCTCTTTCATAGTTGCATCTGACTCTATTCCCAATGGACTGCAAGGCAAATGGCTTATAAGCATAGTAGGCATGCTTCCCCAGTGAGTCGCTAATCTGTTGACCAATTTTGCCCACAAGAAAAATTTTGGTCAACTTCTCCCCTATTGTTTAAGGCCAATTCATTTTTGGTTGCATCAGTTCATCGACCTTGGTTCATGAACTGGTTCAACACTTCTGCAAAGTTTAATGCTAAGTTCAATGAAGGTCATCAGGCTTGGTTCAACAAAAAATTGGTGTGCTTGGTTGAACCGTTGAACCATTTTTGGTTCAACGGCTTTGTTCAAGGGCTTGGTTCAAGGGTATGCCCTTGGTTGAGGGGAAATCTAAATTTTCAGTGCCCTTTCAAAGGATAGGCACTTCAAGCAAAGGATCAGCTTAAAGCTAAGGCAAAGGCTCGGGCAGAATTTATGCAAACTTTTTGTCCATGAGAAATTGTTCGTGGACAAAAGCCCACAGAAAACACAGAGGCAAATGAAACCCGGGGAAAAGTCCTAGGAAACAAGGACCCACTGAAGTTCCCCAAAGGGTAGGTGGCCTTACGGGGGACTTTTAACCAAATTTAGAAGGACACTTCCCTTTGAGAAGGTGAAAGAGACAAAAGGAGAGTGCCCATGGAGGAATTGAGAAGGACAAAGCTAGCAAGAGACCCAATGACATTTTGACAGGGGCAATGACGTCCTAGAGACTGTCAACATGAACAAAGCAAATTATTTGTTTGCTTTCAAAATGGAAAAGTGCTAACCAAGAGCTAACTAAGGGGCCAAAATGCAGCGACCCACCAAGATGTTCGCCCCAGGGGCCGAAGGAGCCAGAAGTGCCAAAATAGGAAAAGGATAAAATCCTAGGTGATAGAGCAAGAGAATGATAGCGTGTAGGAAGGGATGAAGCAGTCCAAGTGGCAAGGGGAAGGCGATTTAATTCTTGTTAATCCCTAAATGGTGAAAATAGTAGATGGCATGGCATGTTCATTTAAAAGGGGACAAATCTCAATTTGTTGGTAGAAAAGAGGTGCAGCCTGTGTTTCACATTAATGCTTGAACACCAAAGTCAAATGTAGCAATTATATAGCATGGTTCCAGTAGGCCTCTTCTAGAAGAATGACATCAACAATAGTGTTTTCCTTTTCCCAATGAAGGGATGCATAAGCCACTTGTAAAAAAGAAGCGCCAAATGGCCCT
Organism: Torreya grandis; assembly: GCA_037957365.1. Taxonomy (NCBI): domain Eukaryota; kingdom Viridiplantae; phylum Streptophyta; class Pinopsida; order Cupressales; family Taxaceae; genus Torreya; species Torreya grandis. Next base: position 121,325 of record JARHVA010002611.1, read on the forward strand.
TTTACTTCTCCTATATATAATGCGAACTTGTCATTTGTAAAAGGATCTTTTTCACATTTTTCTAAGGCATAGCCCTGGCAAAACTTTCCACCTGAATCAATAAACACAGTTTTTACCTCCATTTTGGATAGACATATTTGAGTATGTCTTAAGTGTTTGTTTTGTGTTCAGTCATTATTTCTTGATGCTCTCATAGGTTCAACACCAGCATACTTGTTGTCTACAAGGTGCCATCTCTGCAGCTGATAGGAGAAGAGTAGTATTTGAGAAGTCCAGAATAGAGGAAATTACTACATAAGTGTGCATCCCACAGCACCTTTGGTGATCCCTATTTTCTACATTTTCCATTAAGGCCTCCCTGCTAGTTTCTAGCAGCCTGGTCCTTCTACCAAGTGTGAAGTGTATGTAAGCATTTGTTTGATTTCAAGAGTGGATGTGAGAAGGTCACTTTATTTTGGTGCATCACCTCTTTAGAGTAGTTTGTTTTCCTGCATATTTCTCCCTTTCCCCCCTTTTTATATATCTATATATACGTATGTGTCGATACTTACTGGAACAAACATGATGCATCAAAGAGAGCTAGCCCTTATCTAGAGACTCTCCCCTCCATCTTCACCGGTCCCACAGGTGAGAGGGGAGTTTCCATGTTGCGAGGACAAGGCAGGAGCTCGACTTCCTACCAAAGGGTGCAATCTCTTGTGTCAATAAAATTGTGTAGACATATGTCTCCTCTTAGAACTTCTTCTAGTTTTCACCTTTTACTCAGGCCTAGGTGAACTGTCATTGTCAAAGATAGGTACTAGTTCTTTTATAGCCTCAAAAAAAGAAGAAATGGCTTGAGAAAGTATAGTAGGGTCTATAATTTTAACTTTTCTTCCAGATTTTCTTCTTGTTGGTATTTCCTCTTCCCCTAATCTTTTATTTTCTTCAGAAATGGTAGTAATTCTTAAATGAACTAAAGGAGCAGGAGGAGTTGATATTGTTCTTATGGTAATACAAGGGTTTTATCCAAACTTGCCAAGAAATTTGTCCCACATTTCTTCCCTATTTTTCTTGGAAAGGAAATGGTGTTGGCATACTAAATGCACTAACTCATGATTTCTAATTGTTACTACACCAAAAGAATACCTATGGACCATTGTATGGATGGAGTCAAAAAGAAACCCTAGAAGGTTTACTATATATTCTGGTTTTTCAGCTCCATATCTGAGGTGTATAAGGATTTTTAGGACTTCTTTTCCTACTGTCCCAAATTTTCCATCACAAGTTAAATATTTGACTATCCAAAATGCTACTCTGTCAAAGGGTTTGGGCAAGCTGTCCCTCTTAACTCCTTTGATGATATTATTTGTATTATAAAGATATTGGGGTTCAGCTTCCCCTTCTTTCAACAGGGTTTCAGCTAGGCCTTTCAATGTCCCTTTGACAGGGTTTGGGACATGCATTATCAGTATTCTAGACATCTCACTTATGATATTCATAGAAAAAGAAATGAAAACCTTCCTAATATTTGTCCTTGTTTGCTCAAAATTGATAATAAATTCTCTTACCAGTTCATCATTGTATTTGGGAAATTTCTTCAGAAACTCCAGCGATCCTACTTGTTGAAAGATATTTGCTACTTATTCATCTACAAGGAGTTGTGTATCATTGTCTGGTTCTGATTTCTTTTTGATTCCCATGATTCGTTCTTCTTTGAATCTTTCACAGGTTAGTTGAAAATTGTTTCTTGTATCGATGAAACTAATGATTTTGGCTACAGAACTAGTGAATTTGGTTACTGATTTGGCAAATTTGGTTATATAATTACTATACTTAGCTGTAGAAATTCTCAATTTTGGCTACGAAACTACTGTACTTAGCTACAAAACTAGTAGATTCAGGTGCTTCAATCATACAAATTATTCTTTATGGTTATTCACCAACTCATTCCATCATCAATATCCTTCTCATGATTTTTCATATTTAACCATGATGTATAATAGATGACTCATCATACTAATCTTTCTAAATCAAGTCTAATCACACATGCAAACTTTCATTAAACCTTTAACAAGTTAAAAACATAATTACCATCCTTGACGATATAATCCTTCCATCATGCTGACACATCATCTTGGAAAAATGTTTAGAAAATAGTTAGAATTCAAAAATAGTTTTATTTGAATTAGCCACTTATTTGAGAAGATCAACCGTCATCACTGATTTTCAATTGATCTCTATTTTTTTTGTAGGGAAGAGAACACCATTTACTATTTTTCATTCTCTTCCTTTTTTTTTTCTTTAGGGAAGAGAATGCCATTTACTAGTTTTCATTCTCTTCCTTTTTTTTCACTGAGTTCTCTGCATTGCCATTTAGGAAAGAGGACCGACCATGACCTAGAAATATGTAGAGAGGGTTTTGGGTCCTACCATGATATCCAAAGCAATGGTGCCCAATGTCTATCATGGTATATAATTAAATCCTATAATATTCTTGTATGATTTTTGTATGGATGTCATATCTATATTCATGGTCTGTAAGAATGTGATATTACATATATTAAGTCTAAAACCACTATCAATTAGAACTCTCTCTTTTGTACTGGTTTTGACTTGAACTTGTATGAATAGTGATAAAGTTTGATCAATAGCTGTTTGAGAAGGAATGTCCTCACTATTAAAATAAACTGCATGTTATATGGTTTTTAAAGTGTTGACCACTGATGAAAAATAAGAAGGCTCTGAATCAAGTGGCATAGAAGTCTGACTGAGTACCTAGTAAACAATGTCCTTGAACACATTAGCTTTCTGAAGCAATTTTAACATGGAAATATTAGCTACAGTATTTCTCATCTGATCAATAATATCATATGCCTTATGTGGATCTATCTGTGTAGGTGGGTTGGGCCTAGGTTAAGAAGGAATAGGAGGGTGGCGATGCTCCTGACTAGGTTGAGAAGGTATGGTGGGATGTCGAGTAATAACTTTAATCGCATTATCTACTATCCATATAGGACTAGTAGTAGATACAAGAGGAGAGTGAAGATAATAGTCAGGTTAAGGTGGTAGAGGGACAAAGGTGTCAAATGGGCTCTCTGGCGATGGGTAGTGACTTGGGGAAGAGTAAAATGGACCATGCAACATGACTTGTCATGGGGTAGAGGCTCCAAGGGAGGTAATGCAAGAGATATCTTAACATGTTTAATAATAAATTTCTTAACATCATCCAATATTATGAAACATAAGCATGAAATGTAAAGAATAAAGCTTTATATTAACATATGATAAACTTAATCATTCATGTACATGATATGACCAATAATGGTTTCCTTTTTTGTGCAAGAAATGCAAGAAATAATTGTAGATAAGTGAAACCCATTTTTGAAATGAAGTTCACAAACATGTAAGGTGATACCTAAAGAAGCGAATAAGAGCTAGTACATGCAACTAGGGTTTAAATAATGACATTTTTACAAAATATTATGGACTTTTGAAAATGAAATTGAATTTTTGATCTAAATATGCAACTAAAATTTTAGAAAATTGCTGGAAACTGCTTGATTGAATAGGACCTAGTATGTGTAACTAGGGTTTTGAGATTTTTTTTTAAATTAGTATTTAATTTTGAAAGGATTTTCTGATTTTAATATGCTAGTAAAAATTTTTAAAAAAATTAGAAAATTAATGGAAAAATATTGGGACCTAGTATGTGCAACTAGGATTTGAAAGAAAATTATTTTAATATTTAATGCTAAAATTTAAAATTTGAAATGAATTTATGATTTACATATTTAAGTCAAAATTCAAAAATTTATAGGAAAAACCAATAGGAATTTTACCTTAGGGTTTTTGTGCACAAATGAAGTAAGTCAGGTTCACCAAATGATTTAATAATTTTGGGAATATTGGTGTATTATTCCTAATTTAGTTAAAGGGTCTAAGTAGTAAAATCAATAAATAATTATGACATAATTTATTGATTTGTTAATTTTGATTATTGTTTAGACTTTCTAAAAATAGCAAGTGAATAGAGATAAATATAACTTAGCTTAGATCTATGTTGATCTGATTGAGACAAACATTGATATTGACTATGTGAGACTGGGACACTATCACAAATTAAGATCTAAACTTCATTTTTTGACTAGAAAAGAGCACCAAAATTGGACAAGAGTGGCAAAAACACTGTAGTCCACCTCTATCGCTATTATCCTAAGGATCTGAGGTTTCTAGGTTTTGTTTAACAGGTATATGTGACCCTATCTATGATGTTTTAGTAGATGAAAGTCTATAGAGCTCCATATATAGCATATTCTTTCTTCCAAACCTATCTTACATTATGATTTGAACAATTTTAAGCAATAGGGGGTTAGTGTGTGTAAGATACACTAGACATGCTTCACACCCCATGTGTGGGCACGCTGCCTACATACCAATACTTCAAAGAGGGATCAATTCATATGTAGTTATCTTATTTGATGTGATTTGTGAAATTTCAGTGTATGAAGATGTAGAATGTAGACTAGATGTAGTTGAGATGGCTAGGGACTGGTGTAGCTTATAAGTGTATTGGCTAGATGTATGTAGAGAATAAGGAAGATTGATTGAGTGGTATTTTTTATATTCTTGCTTTCTTAGTGATATTTTCCAACCCTTTCCAAATGATCTTTAAATGGGATTTATAAGGATCTATTGGTCATGGGTTGAATGTACTTACCTTAGGTCAATAAGAAGAAGGATGGGGAACCAAAATAAATTGACCATTGGGGCCAGAAATGAGCTTAGACAACAACATCAAAAGTGGAAAGGAGTGGTACCAGTGCTATAGTCATAGTGTGGTGCTATTGTATTGGGTAGACGATACCTAGGGGGATGGATTGGTCATGAAAAGAGGGTCCTAGCTTAGTTTGGACCAAGTCTAGAAGTCTATGAATGACTAAGAATTAGTGAAAATAAGCTTGTGAGGGTCATGAGAGAAAGCAAGAGGGATCTATGGATTGGGAGTCATAATCCACACTCAAGTTACCAATTTGCATTTTTATATGACTACAAGAACAATCTTGAACCATTTAGCATGTTTAAGTGATTTTGACTCAAATTGTGTATTTTCACAAAATTTGAGTAATATTGACAATTTCAACACAAACAGTGTTAGGAATTAGATGTCTACATTTGTAAAGTGAAAAAATGTAAATAGGAAGTCATAGCATATTAGAAAGTTATGACCACTGAACTCCTCTCACATTTTGTTCACAAATTATTAATAAATAAATATCTAATATTTTTTGTGAAGGTGACATTGAAAAATATGGTTGTGTTTACCTTGAAATACTTTATCACTTTCATGTTCTATATGGGTTTGTCCTTCCCCTCTAGATAGGGTCAACAGTCATGGGTTTTGCATGAGACACAACTATCAATTTGGATTCTTTCATGTAATTATCAAATAAGTTTCTAAAATTATCCTTGGTTTGATATTTATTTTGCCCAATGAGAATATTGATTAATTTATCACAATCTAGAAGAATTGAGTTCTTGATCATTCTCTTGAGCTATGAGTTTGCAATGGCTAGTGTAGAGGAGAAGGTGGCTTCAATAACGACCATATCAAAGGAGGAACGTTAAATGGAAAACATAATAGTCTATGTAAATAAGGACATAATAGGGATATGAACAAATAAGGATATGTTTAAAGAGGCTTATGTTTGATGTGCATGAGTATGAACCTGAAAATGTGTAAGAAAAGTTACAAGGTAAAGGCGTAAATCATCACTAGATGTGCGATTATTATTGAAAAAACAAAAGATATTAATTAGTTCTCATGATGCATTCCTCCACCCTTAACTATACATAATGACCAATTAAATATATTGACTCCCTGTAATATGTGAACCCCTCTTAAATATATGAATGGCATGTAAAGTCTTCAATTTGTTTATTATGACTAAGATTCATGCACTTACAAAAGGTTCTATTTTATAATTTATTTTTGTCAATTAAAGGAAAAATTGAGTATCAATGTAGATGAATGAATCTAATATGTAAATGATAATGATATGAAAATTATTCCTAAGAATATGAGATATTAAAAAATGGTTTCTAAGTCCCATGTCTCCCAATATGACATCAATTACTCTCATGGATGACATATGGAATGATTTATATCTAATTGAGAGTAGCTTATTCATAGTAGATAATGTTGTCAATCATATGGATCATAATGTGTAGATAATTTAAGGCCTAATGTTTTAGGCTTCAATCTAAATAATGCCTTATAATAGAAAATATTAAATTCAACTTATCTAGATGTGACATTGTTTGCTACCCATGTATATTTAAAATAATAAGTCTCACTCATGAGATTTTGATGTGGAGAAACTTGAAAGATTTATTTCATGAATACAATCCCCATAATCCAAAGAACTAATGACATGGTATTGGTCTTCCCTATGATATTCTTGATGAAGATGCATCTATAGTTTATTTTGATTAACTTTAGTATTTCCCACTTAATGGTGACAATGCATTTGTATTTTTATAGAGAATTGGCATATGACTATTAGAAGGGAGAGTAAACTTATCAATATGTGAGATTAAATTTGTTCACAATATGAATGATCCAACATACAACCTAGTAAATTAGTGCATATTTGTCAAATGTTTAGGCTTCAGGTGGAATATGACCTCACAATGGAAAATATTAAATTTAGTGTGTTCAAATATGACATTATTTTTTATTTATACAAATTTAAAATATTGTAACTCACTAATGAGTTTTAGCATTGTATAAAATCAAAATACATAATAAAAATAATTTACTACATACATTTTACAAGATCTTGATTTACAAAAATAAAAACTTACATTCCTTACGTTGTGATAACATTTTTGATTGGTCATTTTATATTTTTAAGGGTGGATGAGGACATCATGAGAATTAATTTTATTTATATAAGGCTCCATGTTTGATGAGTGTCTCTTATAGAGATTATAATTTTATTTATGTGTAGATAATACATTGGGGTACTAGAGTGTATCTTGTAACTTATGTTCATCCATGCTATGAATTTATCAACATCTAGAGTAATAAAATCAGGATTAACAACATACATAAACACCAAGATTGGACTCTTATAAATATTTTAAGGAGTGTTGAGTGATGATATTGAGGGTAAATGATAATGTATTTGAGATGGTATTGTACCCCATAGGGCCCATAGTCATACCTCTTTTGAAACCCATGACCATTGACCTTGTCTCACCTTTTGTGTACATAGTCGTAAGTAATAATAATCATATATTTTTAGTGTAAGTGATGGTACATAATAAGATTGTGTGTTCCTTAGTATGACATGGCAATGAGTTTTGTATATAAGTGGTGTTTTATTTCTCGAAGATCTTAAAAAATGATGAAGTGGTAAGGAAGGGCTAGGTAATACAAAACATACAAGTGGTGAAATATTTAAAGGTGAGCTAGGTGGTGATGATTTGTGGAAATTACAAGGTATTTCATGTGACATCAAACACCATAAATCCCATATCATACATATGATAACAATTTAAGGAAGTTATTAGATTTACATGACTTACACACATTACAAAGGGGTATGTAGATTACAAGGTGGAAACATCTTTGATTGGTCATTTTATATTGTTAAGGGTCGACAAGGGTGTCATGAGAAATGATTTGATTTTGATAGGGATCTAAATTTGATGAGTATTTTGAGTCCATATTACAATTTTATTTATGTGCAAATAATACATTGAGGTACTAGAGTCTATTTTGTATCTTATGTTGATCCATATTATGAATATATTAACATTTAGAACAATTGAATCAGCCCTAACAACATATATAAACACTAAAACCGAACCATTTGAATAAAGGGTAAGGCAATAAACAACATGAAAAGGGTGAATTTTTTTTTTGTGTACTACTTAGTGATAGTTAGTAGCTTTTACAGGGTATTTTGAGTGACACCATATTCTGGGGGGAATATTTTACACCAAACCTAGATTCAAGGTAGTGGTTGGTTTAGATGACCTACATCAACCATTTCAAAGAGGTTCTTAGCTTGTAGGGTGGAAACATATTTGATTTGGAATTTTCTATTGTTGAGGGTGGAGAAACATGTCATGAGAGCTTATTTGATTGAAACACAACTCCACATCTGATGTGTGGATTGAATCAATGATGTGAATGTCATTAATGTGTGGAAATCATATTTAGGTCCCATAGTATATTTTATTGCTTACATTCATCCATGTTGCCAATAAATTGACCCCTGAAACCAGAAAAATACATTTTGGCATTCTTTTCACCATCAGGGCAACTACTAGTATACATTATTTGATCTAAAACATAATTTAGAAAAGTGTTAGAGGGAATGTTGTTTCTAGGTGTGTTTTACTGATTTTACACTATTCTTTTAACTAGACACATTTTGTGGCACATATTATTGCATCGACAAGCATTTCATATGGTAGAGACTCTAATTATCCATTTGATTAACCATTGGACTTCATTTTGGTAAATAAAAAAGGTGATTGGGTCTTACTAATGTTATTTTTTTGGTTTTATTGATGTTGTCACATGGTTTGAATGACGTTGCATGGATATGATTTACTGTGATAAATTTGCATTAGTAAATATGATATGTTTTGGTAATAAATATGCAATAGTAAATTTGATATGCATTGATAAATATGAAATATTGTGATCTTAAATGTCATTAAAAGGCTTCATTAGATTCCACTCTTTCCCTAGGGACACTTGCATGGAATTAATGTTTACATCAGCATTTAAAGTTGAATAGGATGAAACTTAAAAAATATTTAGCTTATAAATGTAAACACCTTAAGAGTTTTTAATAAATAATATATTAGAGAAATGGATTGAAGCTAGTAAAAACTTGTATTATTCATCAAAATCCTACTGAACTGGTAAAATTATTTTTCTTTTTCTGACCATATTTATATCAATAGATAGGGATGACCTTACAAAGGATTTAGGGTTGGTTTTTACTAAATTTTTTAGGTTATTCTTAGAAAACATGTCATTCTTAGGTCCTAGTTTTTTTTTGTTGGAATATTTTGATTTTATTTATTTATTTTAAATATTTATAACAATTTCTTATAAGTCATCATAATCATCACATGGGTCTATGCCACTTGGTTTTCCATTTACCTTGACACTTTTATGAAGGTTTTATGAATGCATTGCATTTTTCTCCACTATGTATTATAATCCATGTTTTAGCTTTGTAGTTATCCTTAAAGCCTTTGCTTTTTTATTGTCATCATTACCATCATTTTGAATCTTGATTGTATTTACTTCATGTAGGAAGGTGATGTATTATTTTGGTTTATCCAGTATAGCCTATATTAGTTGTAAGAATTTATATCCCAGTTTAAACATCAACTTGCTGGAAGAAGGCATCACACATATGCATGTATCAATGACCCATGGCCCACAAATAACTGGTAGAGTAATGTGTCCAACTGATTATTCCCAATATAGGTTGTAATTCATCAATGTCATATATAAATTATTATAATAATTTAATACTACATATGTTTGGGCATTCTTCATCATCGATCTGAATCTTTTAGTGATAGGTACCCTCAATGTATGCTATAATAGTCAAGTTTTATTATCTTGGATGCTTATTTTTAATGTTTTAGTTGTGTATTGAATTTTGTTAGCACTTAGTAATAATTATATTTTTTATAGTTCAATGACCTTAATTATCCCTTCATTCTTTTACTTTTGATTTTTTTTATTTTTATTTTTTGAAATATATATAGTTTTTCTTCCATGCCCAGTTACTCTATGGTAATCACCATATAATTTGATTGAACATGATGTTATATAAGTATCATAGTTTTATACATTATAGTTGATAATAGAATAAAACTTCTAAAAATAAAAATGTTTAATATGATGTTCAATTTATTCTTAATACTTATAATTTGTAATGTTGTGGAAGGTTTTGTATCTAGAAACTCCACATTGTTCTTAAAATTTTGTTTTAAACCTTTATAATGTGAATATATAGTTTTTATTATGCCTAAGTTATGCTTAATTTACAATTTTTTTCCTTGATTGTGCACTTAGAATATGATAACCATGGTGTGAGATAACATTGCAACAACTTATTCTTATTATGTTGATTATTTGTGATTATTATCTTTCATTTTCCCCTGTATATTATTCTTGAATATGAACCTTAGAAAATTCAATTCTCTTTGCATAATAATCACACCAATAGTCTAATAGATCATTAGGTGTACAGAAATATTATGACACAAGTTCTTATTTGAATCAACATGATCAAAATTCAACTTATGCAACTAATCATCAATATTCTATTGCATGTCATTGTCATCATCATCACTATAGTAATAGTTTGTAATTGTGAAATTTAAATCTTCTAAATTGACCACCAAGGGAAGATATAGAATCTATTTTTGGTGTACGTTACTGAAATATCCCAAATGAGCTCTGCCCTAAATTACTAATTTTTAAAACTTAAATTCTGCCCCCTAATTTTTGCACTTCAATTTTTTGCTCAAAACCCTAGGTTCTTATTTGACTTTTCTGCACCTTTGATTCCAACTTCTACCCTAGAATTTTGAATATCTATCTTTCTAAACCCTAGATCTGAAATCTAATTTTTTGTTCTAAATTTATAAATGATTTTGGCAGCAAATAAATGTATGTCAAATGCATAAATAAACATGCCGATTATATGCCCTTATAGAAATAACATCAACTCTGAATTGAAACACATAACATGACCATCCAACACAAACAAATGACATATAATTCTGTGTTTTGAATACAAATGACTGCTGCTATGAAAAAGATTATCCATAATTGCAATTACATCAAGTTTATGGATTCAAACATACCCAAACACAGTCCAAATCCCTGCTGTTACAAATCAGTCCAAGATAATATATATTTGCTCCACAATTCTGATCAAAGTCTGATCCAAAACTAATATGCAATTTTTGCTCCAAAATCATGAATCTCCAATGAAGTGCAATTGTGAACCCTATATGAATTCACCTCCGAGATGCGATTGGGTTTTTGTCCAATCCACCTTCTTTCCTCAAGGGTTTTCGTCATTGGAAAAGTATTGCAAACAAGTTGTAGATCCACAATGGGAAAATAAAGAAAGATGATGAATGAATGAATTCCAAAAGACTATCTCAACCTTCTTTTATACTTTTTTTCCCAAACTCTCTAGAAGCTTCCTTTTTAACTCTAAAAATGACCTTTTCATTAAAATAATGATATTTTGACACACAAGGTCCCTATTTAATGCATCCATGAATTAAAGCATCTCAACCTGGTTCCATTGAGCTATAATACTAAGGGCCTTCTTAAATATTTTAATAAATTATTAGCAACTTTATTAATTTAATTAAAATATAGCCATTAATACACTCATTTTTGAAAAACTGTTAGAAAGTATCAGAATCAAAATTTGACTGCGCTGGAGTGATACCAATGAGGAATAATGAAAATTAAACCAAACTAGGTGATTTGCTATAAATAGACGCTCTCTCCAATAATCTTGAAGAATGCACCAAAAGCCAAAAATCACTTCAAAAAGTGGCATAAGAGTCCTCTAAACCATCTGAGATCTTCACCAACATCAAACATCCTCTCAGACAAGGCTAACGGTCACTGAGAAAGCTGAATCCAACTACAATACTGAAGCGACCAAAAATGGGGACATTACAGTCCTCCCTTCTTGGTGATTGCTTGCCCCAAGCAATCAATCCCTGTATTCCCCAAAGCCAACTACTAGGATCCCATATCAATCTCAAAAGTCTGCAAACTCTAAAACTTGAAACACTATATGGTGGGAGGTCATCAGCGACATGTACCAACAACTCCCTTCCTCCAAAGGCTTCACCATCCATCACAAGTGCATAAACAAATATGCCAAACCACTCTAAGCTGTTGATATACATCAAAATAGCCCCAAGAAAACTACCTTATTGATTCTCTCTTTTCTTCTCTCTCTAGTTTTCACCCCATTCTTTAATAGCAGCAATATCCCATTCTTTAGCAGTAGCAATGGCATGATCTCGCTCATGATCTTGATTAAAATTCTTCTGCCCTTCTCTTGCTTTTCCAGCATGAAGAGGACTGTCCTTTTGGTCTTCTTGTTTCTCCCAATCATTCAAGTCAAGCTGCCTTCCTGAGTCCCTTACCTATCCATTACCAGCTTCAGATCCAATGCCTGTGCATTGTCTTCCAGTATCCTTCTGGCAAAAATCAGGGGAATTCTAAGATGGTGACTGGCACCCACCATGCTTGTTTCCTTGTTCCTTTTGAACCACATCATCTTGGTCCTCTACTCCACTAATATGGGGACAAATTCTATTGCTATTAACAGGAAGAACTCCAGGATCATATATTTGAGAAGCTAAGTAAGATAGGGCAGTCACGACATCACCAATAAGAGGACGAGTAGCAGCTTGTCCCTAGAGACACATTGCAGCAACATCAAGAACTTGAAACAAACCACGCATAGGATAATAACATTGTAACAGAGGATCATCCATTTTAGGGAACTTCTTGTGATCCTTGAATAGGGGCTGTTCATCTACATTCCAGGCCTGCATTTTATGGATTTCATCAACTAGTACATGAGTAACTGCATCTATATGTAGTTGATGTACCAGCCATCTAAGAAGTAATCCAGTAGTACAAAATAATAGATGCATCTATACTGATTTATTCAACCCAAGCCAAATTTGGTAACCAACAGTTTCTCCCAAAGGTTCACCTCTTTCAGAAGCAACCTGTGCAGCCACAGATATTGTAGAGATTCGACGAAGCTGGGTGCAAACAATGTTGTAGTGTACCCCACAAAGTGATTCAATCTCTTCTTCAAGAATAAATTGAGGTAATTGAATTGTTTTACCACAACCAATTTCACCAAAAACTATCACCACCCGATTATTGGCTATAGCTCTCAGCAGCTGATCTTTCATCTTATAAGCTGGCAGTCTCTCTCTGAAACGTTGCATTTTTGTTATAGCTGGGGTAGCCTACAATTGCCACTATTGATGGCATAGATCAAGGTTTGACAGTAGCTTGTCACCATATCCTCCAAAAATTTCAAAAGAATGAACTGGTGAATGGTAAATTTGACTTGATCCCCTCGCATACTTTCTTGTACACAAACTTCCCTAGCACTCGCAAGAATACTTTCCATTCTACATTCAGTAACCATTGATATCTGAATCTCATGTTGCATTGATCCATGCATCTCATCAAGATCTGCATGGTAATTTGGTAGTGTAACCTTTCTCACAACAAAAACTTCATTTTCCCCTTTGTTATATGAATGAAAGTATAAACCCAATTTTTGAGACATATTTTCAAGAAACTGTGCTCCTTTAACCAATTCTTTCCTCATGATAATAATTTCTTGCTCGATTCCTTGCCTTTTTAGCTCCACTATTTTCTTTTTCTATTTAATTTTATTTGCCTCCTTGCGCTTGTGACCTTTAGCAATAGCACTCACACATTCTTCTACTGAAAGGTCTGGCCGATTGTTTGGTAATGGAACTTTACTCACTACAAAAACTCACCCGATTCTTCCTTTATAAGCACGACTGAACAACCCAATTTCTTCTACAAAATATACCAATATGTGAACTCCTATACAATGGTCACAATCTCTTTGATTGATGATAATTTCCTACTTATGCTCTTACAATTCTAGTTCTTCCATTTCTTTCTTCCAATTGTGAATCACCAGTTTCAACTTTCCATTCTAAATTTTGTTGCAGTTATTTCCATCCATATAGACAAATTCAAGTCCTTTCTAACACACAGCTTCCTGTATTCCATCAAAGACTCTTCCATTCTCATTATCTGGAGATGTTTCTATCCTCCCCTCAACTGAGAAAAACTATTCATTCTCTTGTTGCTCAATTGTGTCCCCTTCGTAGCTACGCTTATCTATGTCATTTGATAAAGTACCTGGCTTGGAAGTTTTTGCAAGATGTTCTAATGCTCCCTCAACAGGGCCTCCTATATTGTCAACATTGGAAGAGACACACCACTAAAAGATCCCTGATGATGAATCATCCATTGACAAACCTACATTTCCAAATGAAGAAATATGCTGGTTTGACTGAGCAATTTGTGTAGGCATACCCTGCAGTATCATAGGCTGGGTAACGGGCAAATTTGTAAATTGTCCATGCCTAGGGGATTGAAGGGGTCTCCTGTCTGATGTGTGTGACTGGTGACTATGCTGACTTCCCAGCACAGATACTGATCTGCTCTGTCTGCCTCTACCTAATTCCAACCGGTCCAAGGCATTCTGTATCCTGTCTAAGGTCTAAGCAATCTGAGGTTGAGTGTTGATGAGGGTTCTCATCATTTCTCTCTCTTCATCACCCTGATTCCTCTGTTCCTCTTTTGGAGGAATGTTGGGTGGTGTAAGCCCAAACATTTTGTAGAGTCTTCCCATTTTGAAACAATCTGATAACAAAATAATTTCATGAGGAATCCCACAACACAAAACCACACAGGTTGGCAGGATGCACAGCTCTGATACCACTGAAATATCCCAAATGAGCTCTACCCTAAATTACTAATTTTTAAAACTTAAATTCTGCCCTAGTTTTTGCACTTCAATTTTTTGCTCAAAACCCTAGGTTCTTATTTGACTTTTCTGCACCTTTGATTCTAACTTCTGCGCTAGAATTTTGAATATCTATCTTTCTAAACCCTAGATCTGAAATCTAATTTTTTGTTCTGAATTTATAAATGATTTTGGTAGCGAATAAATGTATGTCAAATGCATAAATAAACATGCCGATTATATGCCCTTATGGAAATAACATCAACTCTGAATTCAAACACATAATATGACCATCCAACACAAACAAATGACATATAATTCTATTTTTTGAATACAAATGACTGTTGCTATGAAAAAGATTCTCCAGAATTGCAATTACATCAAGTTTATGGATTCAAACATACCCGAACACAGTCCAAATACCTGCTGTTACAAATCAGTCCAAGATAATATATATTTGCTCCATAATTCTGATCAAAGTCTGCTCCAAACTCACGATTCTCCAATGAAGTGCAATTGTGAACCCTGTATGAATTCACCTCCGAGATGCGATTGGGTTTTCGTCCAATCCACCTTCTTTCCTCAATGGTTTTCATCCTTGGAAAAGTATTGCAAACAAGTTGCAGATCCACAATGGGAAAATAAAGAAAGATGATGAATGAATGAATTCCAAAAGACTATCTCAACCTTCTTTTATACTTTTTTTTTCCCAAACTCTCCAGAAGCTTCCTTTTTAACTCTGAAAATGACCTTTTCATTAAAATAATGACATTTTGACACACAAGGTCCCTATTTAATGCATCCATGAATTAAAGCATCTCAACCTGGTTCTAATGAGCTATAATACTAAGGGCCTTCTTAAATATTTTAATAAATTATTAGCAACTTTAGTAATTTAATTAAAATATAACCATTAATACACTCATTTTTGCAAAACTGTCAGAAAGTATCAGAATCAAAATCTAACTGCACTGGAGTGATATCGATGAGGAATAATGAAAATCGAACCCAATCGGGTGATTTGCTATAAATAGATGCTCTCTCCAAGAATCTTGGAGAATGCACCAAAAGCTGAAAATCACTTCGAAAAGTGGCATAAGAGTCCTGTAGACCATCTGAGCTCTTCACCAACATCAAACATCCTCTCAAACAAGACTAACGGTCACTGAGAAAGCCGAAGCCAACTACAATACTGAAGCGACCAAAAATGGGGACATTACAGTTACCTTGCAATTTTTTATTTGATTCTTAATTAATGGTCTTAACTAGTTATTTTTCATTTACTTTACTTGATTCTCTAACCCATATGTATGAATTTGATCTAATGGGATGGGATATGATCAAAATGTACTATAGAATATTATATAGAATATTAGTAGGAATTACATTCATTATATATGGGACATTTATACAAATATTAATCATTCATGAACTTCACATACCTATGTAATGTAGATGTCACTACTTCCATAACAAGTATCTAAGGTTACCCCAAAGGCAAATTGTAATGTAGATGATAAAGAATGACCTAAGCTAGAGTAGACAATTACTTAAGTCCTACTTTCACATACAATGAGATTAATCTAAGTACTTGACATGGAATTCTATCAACTCCTCTTATGCTTTGATTTGATTTTTAATTAGTATCCATAGTATGATCTAAATTTAGATATTAATGTACTAGTCATGTATGCGAGATGTTTCCACTATGCCAAATGATATATATTTCATTCTTGTAAGACATTCCATATTCAAAACATCAAATAAGATATGTTATAGTGGAAAATTCACTGTGGGGGTGATCCATGTACATCTTCATAGTGATGAAATCAATGAGTTTCAACTCTTGAAATGAAGGGTTTATCATAAATGGCAAAGCCACTACTTTTTGCAGGGTAGAATTTGTGGAACTACCCCAAATATTGCATAACCATTGGTGATTGTAGGTGGTGATTATGTAACCACCCTAGTGGTTTTGAAAGTGTTAGTATGCATACATAGACATTTTTCACAAGACAAAGAATAATAATGGGAACAGTTGTAAATGTTTTTGACTCTTAACAATAGTTATTTTAAACTTATTGGTAGACTCCAAAGTTGACATGTCTTGTGCAAGATAGAGGACATTAGAAAATGTAGTGAGAAGTCTTGAAGTTGGACTCACATTTCAAGTTACAAGTTTGAGTCTTTATTCTTGTTGTCTCATTATTTCCTTGTTTTAGGTGGTCAATTCAGCTATGTTGGAGTTCAAATAAATGTTTGATAAGTGAAAAGTAATATTATGTGTAAATTTTGGATAGATTGTTAGTGTTAATGTTATCAATGAACGTAATATTTGGCAATACCTTATAAATTTCTTGAATTAATTAGTGGAAGGGGAGTGAAGTTGCCTCATCCACTAGAGTTCTTCCCACATTGAATTTCTCCATGATAACTCTTGTGTTCAATTTACACCTTGTTTATTCTTATGCTTCATGTTCATGTGAAATATGTTGTACATTCCTTTTCCATCACTTTTTCATGTATATTTTAACATTGAAATAAGATTAGAATAATAATCTTCTAATCATTATTGAAATAGGAGTCCTAAGATCCATGTTGGTGAAGTTAAATGTGGAATATCCACCTACTTTATAGACCAGATTGGTATCATAGTTGGTTTAGTATCAATCCTTTGTATGGTTTTAAATGTTTATGACTACATTGCAAGTTTATGCCCATCAATAGATAAAATAGTTCTAGTGTTCAAGGCATCATATTTCCATTTAAAGTAGATATTCCCACAAATAAATGGAAATAAAATGTCATAAGTATGACCCATGCTGATGAATAAAATGCCCAAACAATAGAAGAGTAAATTTCCAATCTTGAAGAAGGATTAACTAGAATTTCTCTTTATATGGGAAAGATTAACTAGTTGGAGTCCATCATGGGGATTTTCATGGATAATCTTGGTGTTTCTATGGAGGAACTAAAATCAAACAAGGAAGACACTCCTGAGACTAATGAGAACAAGGAAGAGTAACCCCATGCCAACCAATCTCCACCTCCATTCAAGGCTGAGATAAAGATATAGATTCAACTATATGATGGGAATGTAATTTTGGAGAGGCCAGACCATTGGCTAGCCAAACATGAAGTATATTTGAGTTTGCATCAAATTAATGAAAGCCAAGAGATTTATTTTTAAGATTAAAATCAACCATTCATCCTTTAACTTTGTTTGAGAGATATGTCCATGCTTTGGTTTTTTATAAGCTTCTTCCTATTTCTAAGTGGGATGATTTTAAGATGCTAAACAATAATAAATTATATCATATTTTTTATGAAGAAGATAGGTTTATGTATTGTAAATATATTAGGCAAAATCAAGGCCAAAGCTTATAGGAGTACATACATGAGTTTCATAAGAAGCTATCCAAATGAGTGAAGATATAGCAGACTATGACATCTTGATAAAGTATGTGGGTAGACTCCATAGACATTTTAGGATACATATCATCTTGGCCAATCTTACAAATGTAAATGAGGCTTGTTCTAAAGCTCACTACTTGGATATGGACAAGAAGAAATCTCTATCTATCTCAAATCACCTCCAAGTAATAAGGCAACTCTAATAAAAATAGTAAAGGTAAAGAGAATGGTAAGCGTAATATATTGCACCAATTATAATGAATGTTAAAATTTCCCCCTTTTTTTCCTTCCAGACAATACTTTTTACAATTTAGTATAACACATTTGCATTAGACTTTTGTGTTAGAACTTTTTAGTAATATTTATATGACAAAAAGTTTAAAACAAAGACTTGTTTTTACTAATATAAAAGCTATTTTTTAATAGACAGAATTGTATATATATATATATATATATATATATATATATATATATATATATATATATATATAATTTGTATGTTATATGGGTCCTCTTTCCTTGTGATTATGATTTAAAAATATACTAAAATATATCGTGGGAAATGTGATGTTTATAGTCATTCTAAGAGTCAATTAGGAAGCTCCATATAGAATTGCATTAATTTAAGAAGAAGAATAAGAATAAGGCTATGCCCTCTCTCTAAGCTAATAATATTGGTTACAACTTCAATGTGGATAAATATATATATATATATATATATATAAAAAAAAATTGTGTGTTATGTGAGTTCTTTTTTTTTTGTGACTATGATTTAAAAGGATATTAAAATACATTATGGGAAATGTGATATTTATAGGCATTTTGAGGGTCAATTTTGGAAGCTCCATCTAGAATTGTATTGGTTTAAAAAGAAGAAGAAGAATAATTACACTATGCCCTCTCTCAAAATGAAGAATACTTATTGCAACACCAATATAGATAATAATTTATATTTACCTCCATCAATAGAGATGTATAGTTGTGGAGTATTACTACTCAAGAGAGTGAAATTTATAAGCTTTTCAATATTAAAATAAAAATAAAAAATGAAAGTGAATTCTCTTTATGATATTTTTTCACAAATATTAGAGTATTAGACTTAGACATTAGTTGTTCTAAGCTCTAATTTGTAAATATTTATAAATTAATAATTAATATTGTATGCACAAAATAAATAAATACATTTATTACTTATGTGACATTTGTCACAAATTAAAAGTATAATATTTATAATTTATATGTTTTAGAATTGAAAAGATTTAAATATGACATTTGTCACAAGATCTTTCTAAGGATATATAAAAATGGCATTTTCTAGTTTTTTCTCTCTTCTCTATTTAAAGAGTAAGAATGTATTTGTGTGATACATAAGATTAGAGAGAGAACTTGTATAATCATTTATGAAAGTAATAATTTATAGGAGTGTTCTTTGACAACTAGAACTATTACTCTCGGTATTGGTCCCCTGAATCGATCTTGTCACCGTTTATTGTAATTCTCTAAAATTAGCTGTAGTATTCTTGTGATACATAACATCCTTTAGTTTTTCTAGTAACAATTTTAAATCTTCCATAGATTTATTTAGTAGATATCTCTTCACATAGGACCATTTGTATTTGTATTTGTTATTGTTATGGTGCAACGTGTTATCAAAGTATTTCCCGACATCATGCACTTCCTCATTCCCCTAAATAGATTTATACTTCTCTTCATAAAATCCCAACGACCTCTCTTATCCTCTTTAGCTGCAACTACGTTTTCCCACGACTCCAAGCCAAATTTCTTCTATACTGCTAAGCAAGCCAAATTTTCCTACCCATATTTTTTCTAACATTCCATCAACGTATCTCTCATTTTTCACACATAAGCTAGCCTCTGCAGTGAATACTTTTTATTATAACTTTTGGAAGATATGTGCATGCTCTCCCTCAAATATTTAAATGAATGTCCACATATTCCTTTTCACCCGCAATAAATTTTCATGAACTCTTTTTTGAAAGGGTGGTAAAGCATTATCCTATGCACAGAATGGTTGTCAAAGAACAGACACTGGACTTGGTTGGGTTTAAGACTTAGCTGCATTTTGTTTTGACTCTTAGTGAAGCCTAACTCCGTGCCCCTCTTGGAAGATTTCTAGATATTTAGATGTTACTTAACGTCCTAGCCTACAAAACATCATTGCTGTCAAAAGCCATGCTTTTTATAAAAATCAAACTTATAAATTTAATTATAAAGCTATTAAGGGGAAGGGGAATATGCAGTGGCCAAGGAAACATCAGATTCGTGGTATGTTCAAAATTTCTATGTTTAGCCATTAAAATTATAAATGTTGCAATTAACTATATTGGTTGAATTATTTACGAAGTTTTTTTTAAGCTTAAGGAATTTTTTGCCAATTTTTTTGGCACATTTGTAAAGGTGAATATTATTGTAACCAAAAAATATATTGTATTGTCAATATTATTAATTAAAAAAAAACTAAACAAGGGGGTTTCT
The DNA here is from genome assembly GCA_037957365.1 of Torreya grandis. Taxonomy (NCBI): domain Eukaryota; kingdom Viridiplantae; phylum Streptophyta; class Pinopsida; order Cupressales; family Taxaceae; genus Torreya; species Torreya grandis. The sequence continues at coordinate 141,841 of JARHVA010002611.1, forward strand.
CATTTTTAGAGAAAATTAAAATAAAGAGACTTTTGGACATATTTTTAGTGATCCCTGACATTCCAAAGGTACTATTGTACAATCGAATATGCATTATTGGTGGTACATGGCATCCATCTTGCTAGTAAACTTTCATGACTACCTCCTCTACCATGGATGTACATATATTTGAGCCACTAACAACTTCAAACTAAACCATATGAAAACTGAATATGCAATAACTTCGGTAGTCAAAAGGCCTTTGGTGTGTCCTTTCTAATAATTTTTCACCTTTTACATGATACAAGGACCATTATTTGTTCACATGAAAATAGGATTAAACACTTGGTTTGATTGGCTTCAATGTTTGAGACACCCTTCTCCTTCACATTGTTGATGCCAAAACCCCCAAAGAAGCTTGGAACAATTTTAATACACTATTTGTTAAGTTAATGAATTCAAACTACTCCATCTTGATGCAAAACTCTCTTCACTTTTTCCCTTTGAATTTCTCACTATTGAAGAATTTTTGGAAAAACTCAAACTCATTAGGTCTTAATTACATGCTATGGTAAATATAAGACTAACAAAGAGTCCATCTTTCTCATTATATCTAAGTTGAAGGGTCATTTTAGTGTATTTGCTTCTACTTTTAATTCCATTGTGGATGCCTTGGATGACCAATTATAGTGGCTTGTTTTTTAGTTATTTTGCAAATGAGTCACCAGGGAGAAAACCAAGCTAATGACGTTTGATGCTCTTCCTATCCCTAGTTATGCAATAATTTCTAGCTCCTCCAAAAGAAAACCCAAACTAAATCCAAATATTATACCCTTCACTAAACTATCTAAATCTTCATCTCGGGCCTCATAATCTTTTAAGTATTCTAAACCTATTGATTATAAGAAGGCCTCTAGGACTTATAGACCTATATAAAAATGTAAACAAAAGTAGATTAATGTTCCATGTAACTTTTATGGTGGGGATAATCATTTTGAGTCTAGAGGTTTCAATTAAAAAAAGCCTTTTAATCGATTGTTAAGCAACACAAGATTTATGTTCCCATTCCTTATTCAACACCTTCAATAGGCAAAGGGAAAGCTTCACTACTAGGACATTCACTACATCATGAGACAATTGGATTGTTGACTACAGAACTTCTCATCACCTTACACATTCTCAGGATATTCATTCTCAGAATGTAACACTTCCTATATTGAAGTGGGTAACTCCTCTATAGTTGATATCTATTCAAATGCAAGATGGTTATATCAAGAATGTGTTGTATGTTCGCCAATTTTTCACAATTTTTTTGTGTATTAAATTTGTAAATCAAGCACTAAGAAGATCATGGATTTTATTCCATAACATGATTTAATCTAAAAATTATCAGATCCATAGGATATAATTGCTATAGGTGTTGTAGATTATGGTTCACATCTCTATAAGTTTAAAATATTTTAATCTTCTATTGGGTCTTATTTAATTGATGATATCAATACACTTAGTAAATTATAACATGGGCATTTTGGGCATCTTAATTATGAATACCTATAGTAGACTAGTACACATAATTTTATGATTAGCCTTCCCAATGCAGCATACATTGATGGTGTTTATCCTAGTTATATAATCAACAAACAACATTGATACCCTTTTCTAAATGGCAAGGCATATCAGGCTAAAACACCTCTCGAGCAAGTGCATAGGTCTCATGATCTTTCCCACTCACTCTTTATCTAGACACAAATATGTACTCACCTTCATCAATGATTATTTTATAAAAAATTGAGTGTATTTACTCATGTATAAGAGTGAATTACTTGATAAATTTGAATAATTTAAGGCTTTTCTAGAGAAGCAACCATCTCTTTCAATCAAATAACTACGTATATAAAATTGGGGGAGTATATATGTAATGCATTTTAGGGATTTTTCATAACACATGGAACATTACATCAATTCAGAGTACCCTACACTCCTCAATAGAAAGGTGTTTCATAGTGGAAGAATTTCTTTTTAAAAGTGATGAAAAAATGTATTATTCACTCTAGAGATATGGCTTCTCAATACTAGGTAAAATATATAAATTATGTCAATTATATTTAAAGTTGCATTCCCCATAGGGAAGTGCAGAACAAAACCCCTAAAAGAGTTTGGTCTAGGAACAAGCTTGATGTATATGAATTTCATGTATTCAATAGTACTACTTGGGAATTTTTTCTTGATAATAAACAAAATTTGATGGAGAAAAAGATAATAAAATTTATATTTATTAGCTATTTTGATGATGCTAAATCCTATCGGCTACTTGACTTCATCACTCATGATGCATTTTTAGATGATATGTCAAATTTGATTAGAGTATTGTTCCAGTGAAGCCCTCATCTCTTTATTCTCCCTCAAAAATTCCTCTTTCTTCTAATTTAGAGTACTTTCTTCCAAATAGTGATGATGATCATAACATACCACCTACTACTTGGCCTATGCCCAAATCAGCTAAGTCTACTCTTGAGAACATTTGTTCTTTAGTAGGTGATCCTTATGTTCCTCAGCTTACTCAATCACCAACATTCAGTATTTCCCAATTGATTCATGCCATCTCAAATTGTCCAATATCATTTTTCAAAGCATTTGACAAACTAGAGTGGGATGTTGCTATGTAGAATGAGTATTCTTCTCTCATGAATAATCACACAGAATATCTAGTACCACTTCCTAAGGTACGGAAGCTTGTATGATATAAATGGTTCTACAAAACCAAATGTGTAGTATATGGTTCAATAGATATATTAAATGTACACCTAGTTGAAAAGGGATTTTCACATGTTGAAGGGATTGATGAGTTTGATATTTTTGCTCCCATTCTTAAGATGGACTTAGTTTATCTTGTATTATCCCTTGTTATGGTACACCATTGGTGAGTTTACTAGATGGATGTGAAGAGAGCCTTCTCACAAAATGATTTTTACAAGGATATCTACACAAAGTAACATCCATGCTTTGTTTGGGAATCTTCACTAGTATATAGACTCGGTCATTCTCTTTATGGAATCAAGAAAGATCCATGTGTTTGGTTCAAGAAGATGGATTCTTTTATAATCATTTATACTTTCTCTTGTTTTAACTCTAACCTAAATGTATATATCTAGAGGTATGAGGGTCACATTATGATATGTGTTCTATATGGAGATGATCTTCTTCTAACATGAATTTATAATCCCATGATTGAGGATATTAAGCTTAAGTTGATGAGGTATTTGATATGATAGACTTAGGACTTATACACTATTTCCTTGGACTATATATTCATTAGTCACCTAATTGGACTTCTCTTGGACATCATAAGTATGCCACTAGTTTGCTTCATCAATTTGATATGACTGGCTATAAGCCATCCCCTACTCCATTTTAATCAAGTGTTGTATTGGTTGCAAGTTCTAGGACTCTTACAATTGATCCCACCTTATATAGGAAACTAGTATTTAGTCCCTTATACCTAAATCATACTTTCCCTAACATCACATTTACTCTTAACCTTATATCTCATTTCTCACAAGAACCCCATGAGATTCATTAAAAATAATGATATACATATGTACTTCAGTTTATAGATTATTCAAGATGGAGTCATTTATTTTGAGTTCATTACTACAACTAAACAAGTTATCGACATCTTCACCAAACCATTGGATTTACCTCTTTATCTTGAATTTTGAGCATTGCTTTGGGTGAAGGAAGTTGTCCTTGGGGGGACTTAGGTTAAATTCCTTCCTTCTTTCTTCTTTATTTATTCTAAATGTACATGGCTACCTAACATGACCTAATAGTTTTGACGCATATTTTATTCCTCCCTAATTATTGAGTTAAGGGGGTATCAGAGTATTAGATTTAGACTTTAGTTATTCTAATACATAATTAGGGAATACTTATCAATTAACAATTAATATTCTATACAAAAAATAAATAAGTACATTTATTACTTATGTGACACTTGTCACAAACCAAAAGTAGAATATTCTAAGTGATAATGCTTATCACTTGGATGTTCTAGAGTTACAAAGATCTAAGTGTGACACTTGTCATAGGATATTTCTATAGATAAATAGGGATATTATCCTCTAGTTTCTTACCTATATCATATTTAAGGATCAAGAGTGTACTTATTATACTGAATATTAAAGAGATAACTTGTATAATCAATTTTTAGGAATTAGAATCATTTATTACCTTGCCTTATTGAGTGTTGTTATTGGCCACTAGAGGTATTCTTCTTGATGTTGGTCCTCTGGATAGATCCTATCACCATTGATCTATCTTTTAACAAACTAATTTGATTTTTAAGTAGTTAATAGAAAAAATGGGGTTTAATATTGACAATCATCCAAGCCCATATTCTTTAGGTTTGGTGAAGAAAGGTGTAGACATCAAGGTGACTAATCAATTTAAATTTAATTTTGGTATTAATGAACATTTAATTGATGAATTTACATTGGATGATATTCCTCTTGATGTGTGTGGTGTAGTTTTTGGTAGATATTAGTTTTATATTTGAGACATTATCTTCATGAAAAGAGTTAACCATTATTGTTTTGTAAAGGATGGCAAGGTCTACATCACTTCAGCTTAAAAAGGTGATCCAAAAATATCTTTGATAAGTTATTATGAAGCTAAAAAATATTATCAATGTTATTTGGAAGTTTTCTTTTCTTATTTTGAGAGATGTTCAAGATGAATAAGTGGATATACATAATAGTTCTTGTATCATGTTTACCAATAAAGAGTATAATAATATGGGATAGTTGGTGCAATAGTTTAAGTGTTTTTTCCATGAGCCTATGGGGTTACCACCATTTAAGCCTATTAAGCATGAAATTCCTTTAATTTTTTACAATCAACTTCTAGATATTTGGTTATATAAGTAGTCCTTGAAGGATGCCCAAGAATTAAAACAATAACTAAATTATTTTATTAATCAATGTGTAATTTATCATGGTGATTCTCCATGTGGTTCTCCTATTGTTTTAGTACCTAAGAAAGATGGTTCATGGATAATGTTGTTTGATTATAGATTAATTAATAATATAACCATCAATAATAGGTACCCTATTCTATAGATTGATTATATTATTGATCAACTTTAGCATGCCAAGTATTTCATTGAGATAGATTTGAAGTACAAGTATCACTAAATATAGATTAGGGAAGAGGGAATTTGGAAAACACATTTAAAAATAAAGGGTTGTATGATTGGTTGGGTCTACCTTTCAAGATATGTGATGTACCAATTACCTTCATGTGGTTGCAGAAAGAAGTAATGAGTCAATTTATTGATTCCTTTTTAATTATATATATGGATGATATTCTTTTTTAAACATATCTTTTGTTAAACATATTGATCATCTTAAACAAGTTTTATAAGTTTTAGAGAACAAGTTAGTGTTAAATAAGAATAAATATGATTTTGATTAACACTCACTTTTATTCATGGGAAATATGTTTGTATATGAGTAATTGAGGATTGATCCAAAGAAGGTATAGGCCATCATGAACTAGCAAAACATTCCAAATGTGACCAAGTCAAGGAGTTTTATGGGTGTAGTTCAATATCTAAGGAAAATTTTCAAGAAATTATCTTCAATATCCACATATTTGCATACGATTATTATAGGTGGTAAGACTTTTACTTGGGGTCAAAAAATAAAATGCATTTGATATGTTCACTCATAATGTTAGCCATGGTCCAATTTTATCTTTACCTAACTTGTAGCTTCCCTTTGAGGTGGAAATAGATGCTAGTGATTATGTTATGGAGGATGTCCAACTTTAAGGAGGTAAATAGGTATGTTACCATTCAAAGTTATTTAATTGTGAAATTATAAAATTATAATAAATATGATAAACAACTATATGCTCTTGTTCAATTGGTCATAAATGGAATAACTATCTCATGGATTAGAAAACTATTTTCCATACAAATCATCTACCTTTTCTAAATTTGTAAGCTCAAACTAAACTTTAGTGAACCAAACACTATAAGTGGATCATATTTTTGTAAAAATTTCATTTGGTAATAAAAATAAGAAAGGCATGACTAAAAAAATAGGTAACATGTTATCTAGATCTCATTTTATTTCAGTCACGAGCACCATAACTATTCTTGAGCCTTTTATGTATCATTCATATGTATAAGGATATGATCATCGTGTATATTTTGGGGATCCACTTATTCAAGAAGAATAGTCATAAGGTTCAGGATTTGAGCCCAAGGAGGATTATTACCTTTAATATGGATTGATTTACATGTTGGGTAGATTATGTGTGCTTAATGAGGAAATATTTTAGCTAATGAGAGAAGCACATACCTCAAAGGTTGTATTACATTTTAGTATTACAAAGACTGTTGAAAATTTGTAGAGGTATGTTCATTGGCCTAATATAAAAGTAAGTATTACCAGTTTTATAAATGGATGTGTCTTATATAGTAACATCAATCTTAATAATAGGAATTTGGGTTTGTATATGCCATTAATGGTTCCTTATATATAATGAGAAAGCATTTCCATGGATTTTTTAGGTGGTTTGCCTATGTCAATGAAGGGGAATGATCATTTATTTATGGTTTTGGACTAGTTTAGTTATATTTTATTCTTATTCCTTATAAGAAAACTCTCAAAGGTAGTGATGCATTTGAGTTTTTTCCTAATGTGTGGATTAATTTTAGTTTGCCTACTTGTATTGTTTCAAATCGAGACTGGAGATTTCTTGGGAATTTTTGGGCCACATTGTGGGAGAAGATGGATACAAAGTTGAAACAATCTACCACTTTTTACCCAAAACCCAATGGGAAAATTGAGGTTTTAAGCACAACATTGGTACAACTCTTGAGAGGGTACAATAGGAAGAAGCTTAAGTCTTGGGATGAAAATATGGTGTATATTCAGAATTACAACAATAGAATAGTGTATTATTATACTATTAAAATTCTATTTAAAACTTATTTGGTTGCTTACCTCCATGTGATTTTGATGTTATTTGAACACAACCATACAAAGATGATGGTGAAGTGCATTTATAGGTCCATAAAGCTAAAATATTCATTAATAAGATTTAATAAATTCACCTCCAAGTGAAAGAGAATTTACAAAGTCATAAACCAAGAACAAAGAAAAACATGATCATTATATGACCAAGCATAGTTTCCTTGTTGGAGACAAGGTATGGTTGTGATTCATTAGAGAAAGCCTCAAAATTAATTATAAGAAGATTAATCTTCTTAGGTATGGTACATTTGAAATTCTAGAACAAGTGGGAAAGAATGATTTTAGACTTGATTTGCCTCCTTATATGAACATCTATTCAGTTGCCAATGTTGAAAACTTACATATGTTTTAGATTTTTATGTTATATGTGAAATATAAAGGTTTGTTTCTACTTTTAATTGAATGCATTGCTCTAGATAGTCAATTATAATTGGAAATGGATGATATATTGTAAAATAAGGAAAGGCCAACACAAAAGAGGAGTGAAAGAACATTGGATTATTAGGAGAAAGGGTTAGCTACCCAAAAAGGCTAAATTATATTATAGAGAAGATGTGGGAGATAAATTTTCTCACGAATTTAATTCATAAAGATTTTTGTAAATTAAAAGCCCTAAATTAAGGAGGTATGATCCAAATTTAGATCCTAATTTACTAGTCATGTATATTATATGTTTCCACTATGCCCAATTATATGTATTTCATGATTATAAGACACTATTGTAAGACACTCCATATTCAAAACATTAAATCAGATATGTTATAATGATACATTCAATGTGTGGGTGATTTAGACATCTTCGTAGTGATGGATTAATGAGTTATTTTCTCTTGAAATGGAGGTATTTATCATAGATAGGAGAGCATATATATTTACAAGGTGGTGGTTACACAACTAATTTGGACATTGTAGGTGGTTATTGTGTAACCCTTACTAATTAGGTAGCTTCCCTGATTGTTTTTAAACTATCATCCTCCATACACATGTGATTTCATCATGATACAAAGCATGATAATGGCAACAATAGAAAATGTTTAAAGTTCTCAATGTCATTATTTTTAAGACATTCAATGTGTGGGTGATTTAGACATCTTCGTAGTGATGAATTAATGAGTTCTTTTCTCTTGAAATGGAGGTATTTATCATAGATAGGAGACCATATATATTTACAAGGTGGTGGTTACACAACTAATTTGGACATTGTAGGTGGTTATTGTGTAACCCTTACTAATTAAGTAGCTTCCCTGATTGTTTTTAAACTATCATCCTACATACACATGTGCTTTCATCATGATACAAAGCATGATAATGGCAATAATTGAAAATGTTTAAAATTCTCAATGTCATTATTTTTAAGATTTTTAGCAAACTCTAAAGTCTAGAGAGAATAAATATAGTTATTATATGATGTATATGACATCAAAAAAATTAGTGAGAAGTCTTGAATTTGGATTCACATTGTAATTTTTAGGCTTGATTCTTTGTTCTTATTTTCATTGTTTCCTAGTTGTATATGGTTGGTTCAATTGTGTTGGAATTCATAGAATTGTTTGATAAGTGAAAATTAATATTGTGTGAATTTTTTTTGATAGATTATCAATGGTAATTATATCTATTAAGACCATGTTTTGTAGTACATTTTACATTTACTGCATTCATAGTGTAAATGGAATGAAATGGTCACACCCATTTGAGTTTTTACTACATCTTGTTTCTTCATAATAAATCTTAAGTTCATTTATAGATTTTATTATTCTTATTAATCATTTTCATGTGAATTATGTTTTATATTCCATTTCCATTACTTGTTCATCTCTATTTTATCATTATAAATAGCTTAAAACACCCATCTTCTAGTCATTGTTGAGAAAGGAATCTAAGTTGGTGAAGCTTGGTGTGGACTATCCATCTAGTTTATGGATCATATTGACACCTATTTTTTGTAAGATTTTTTTTAAAATATTCATTCTTGATCCATTATCTATCAACATGCATCTAATCATTTTAATTTTAATCTGTAGTTGAATGAACAATGGAATATTTTTCTCTATTATGTGTTTGGCAAGTAAGTCTTCCTTTTTTAATGATGAATTATTTTCTATCCTTTAACCCATTCATAATAGAGGAAATTTATGTTAGTTTTGTATCATTTTGGAGAGTTATTTTAGACGATTCCTCGTATAATATCTCCTTATAAATAATCGATCTCTTAATTAATTTTATTATATAATTATTAGCATGAGTATGTTTTAGTTTATCATTGATATCGTACCCTTTGGTTTTATTGGATGTAATTGTGTGAGGTAGAGGGGTATGAGGAAGAACATGTTGACTACCTAAAATCTACCATGCATGGTAGGTAACCCTACCTCTTCTAATAGTGATATCATGGACTGAGGATTTCAATATTAGCCTTGGGTGAATAATGGAGACATGATGGTAGATGGTAAAACTTTGAAGTCTAGGGGGAGAGGGATGAAAAATACTTATTCTTTCCCTTTTCTATATAGTGGTAGCAGAAGAAACTTAGATTTAATGTTATGATAACATGAATTGAGTAAGGTTAAATATTTTTCATTATTAATTTTATCCTTATATTATACAGATACTTAATCCATGATATTACATAGATTTTTTACATAATAAAGGAAAATAACATGTAATTATCACAATCATAGATTTACATTATAAAATAGAAACTATTTACATCAATTATAAACATGCGTAATGATAAGGATTGTTGTGTGCTCTTCATTTAATAAATTGAGTACAAATAATGTCATATAAAACCAAGGTATGCAAGATAGTGACTAAGAGTTGTTTGTTTAGGGGGAGTTATGGATTATTTACTTATAAAAATATAATCGACTTGCATGAATTGAAAACTACTATATTGATTTTAAAAGGAAAAAAAAATGTTTGCTAAATTGGAATTCTTGGAAGGGAAACATACTTTACTAAAATGTAAAATGCTTTGAAATAAACATGATTTGTCGTAAATAAAATTACTCTTTGAAGAAAACACACAATTAGTATATGTTGTAGAAATTGGAATTGATTTGAAAGGGAATGATGTGAAAATTCAAAGAAATGAATTGAAAAACACATGCATTAAACATACATAGAGACCTGCAAGTTAAAAATTTTCATACAACACTTTTCATAAATGAATGAATGATAATAAAACACAATAACATAAACATATAAATACTAAATGATCCCACTTACTTGATTGAGTGCACCCTTTCTTTCCCTTTGAATATGATTAAATCACATTAGACTTGTAGAAATACCATGAAATCAATTGTTCACTAATTCTATAAATGCTTACAATGTTATAAAATATTAGATATGTGTTTCAATAAATTACTTGTTATGTATTCCATCTATTCTATTGCCTACTACTTATTATATCAATAAGAAGATGTTTATTTATGACAACTCTTTTACAATATCTAATTAAAATAGACTAACCTCTTAACAAGACAAAAACTAACAAGGATCTTGTTTATTGAAAACAAAATAACATATTTTCCACATTTCAAGGGACAAACCGATGGAAGATTGTTGGTGTCGGTTCTCAGGTGCTACCTTTGGCTACTACTAGTTATAACTTATTATTTCAGTTGAAACCATATCTAATCTAGTAACAAACCTCATTATAGTGCTTATAGTATATTCTAACAAAAATACTATAAATAATTATGGCTATAAATATACATACTACTTTTGGTAAGTTTATATGTGAGTTCTACAAATGTTCCAAAAACAAATTAGGATGCTTTTGATTAAGAAGATATGGTTTTCATAATGATGCAAAGTCTTTAAAATTAATTTTGTTGAGATCTTGGAAGAATTCATAACTAGTTTGAGTATCTCTAGATCCAGTCAAGACACCTCTAGAGCTAGATTGGTGATCTCTTAAGCTAGATTGATGGACTCTAGAGCCATCTTGCTGATCTTCAAAACTAGGTTCAAGATCATTAGAGCTATGTAGACACTAGAAAACCACACATGATAGTTCTAGATGTTGAACTGACCCTTAAACCACCTCAAGACCCCCTTAGAAATATCCCATAACCTTTTGATCATAAACCTAAATTTACTAACTTTGACCAACTTAACCTTTTACCTATCAACCACCGACGGTCACCCTAACTACTAACAGTTAGGCTTGACCACTGATGGTTAGGTTTTAACTACCTAAATAGTTGAACTCTAGATTAACTCCACCTTGATTTTTTATTCTTAACCACTTGCATAATTATGCATGTTAATACTAAAATTATATGAACCCTTGAAACCTTGTTTAACTTATTGTTTCACCTATCCCTTCCTTTTATAAAAAGAGAGGAGAAGGAGGTGAAAAAAGGGAGAAATCAAGCATCAGAGATCAACAACAATTATCAAAGCTTCTTGTATCAAAACTTATTTTACATGTATTCTTCTAATAAATGAGTTAGATATCTGAGCTGTTGTAATTCATTAGTCATATCCAAACAATCCTTACTTTACCAAAATTGCTCTAGACTCCACCAACAAGTTTTTAAACCAACTACCTCCACATTCTTTAGGCTCACAAGCTAAGTATTTGTCTTTTATCAGATTAAGTAATTAATTTCTCTATTTTGTCTTCCATCCCACCTTTTATAGTCCATTATACAACCTCATAAACTAAATTCTTGAACTAGACTAAAACCCACAGTAACCACCAATGGTCACCCTAACTATCGATGGTCTTACCTAACCATTGATGGTCAGTATGTGACAATTCCAATAGCAAGCTAATTTCACTTATCAAACCCTTACCAAATCTCACTTTCTAACCTTTTACCTAAGAAAATAACATTACCCTATTTTCTAAACCATATCTAATTTATTTGTCATTAATATTCAATCATTTATTACTATAATTTGTCAAACTCATCTTTTTTAAGAACTTCTTGTATTTGATTTTAGTATCTTTTATTATTTATGCAAGAAATTTCTCTTTCATTTTCAAAACTTGATTGTTTAAAAGTGTGGATTAACAGCCTCTAAGGAAGCTTATGCTTCTTTGATCTAGCTTTCTAGGCAGTCCACCCTACTATCTAACTAATAAACCATCTCTTTAGTGATTTCTTATATTCAAGTCATTCCTCTCAATCCAAAGAGGAGTATCTACAACCATTTGGATCATAGAGTGCAAACCAAATCTAAGTTATATTAACCCCACCCTTATGTCAAGTTTTACAACTTTATTCTAAGAAATAAATCAAAAGTTACGTGAAACATTCTGGCATGCTTGGTGGGTCCCTTGAGTCTTTTCTTGGGTTCATAGTTGCATCTAAGTGCTTCTTATTCTTGTCTTTCTGCTCATATAATGAAATCAAAATTTCATTTTGGGATTAAAATTGACTACTTCATTATTTTATTACTTATTTTAACTCACATAACTTAATTAATCAAGTGAATTAATCATAGATTCAATCTTATCATACACACAAGACTAAACCACTTACACTTAATTAAGCACACAAATATTGACATAAAACCTATCGAGGATTTCATCACCTAGCAGTCACCTTTCTCAGTTATCCTACTTTTATTTCATCACCAAGGGGAGAACCAACTTAGTTTTGTGGCTGAATTAACTTATGGTAATCAATAAATCTTAGCTAAACACCCGACACCCTTATCATTATGGTGTGTGAAGTGAGGGGGTAGGCCCCAATATCAAGCCACACACTGATTTCCAACATAGATCCCTTTGAGAGCCTAAAAATAACCATAGACTTCTTTTTCTAGTACTTTCTCTACAAGCCAAGTTGAGTCACACAATTATTAAAGCTTAAGGCATGAGTCACAAGAGAGACTTAAAAAAAAATAACCTTAGGATTTAACACTCTTTATTGTGTGTTTTATTTCCTTGACTTTCTCTTGTATTATTTTTATTTGAGTTATGAGATTACTTGTACCTTCTTCTTTCCCTTATCTACATGGTTTTAACTAGGGAACAACTAAGAAACCAAGAAAATCAAGATCCACCTCCTAATCATCCATCTTCCTCTTCTCCCTCATCCATGGATTACATCTCAGATGTAAATATTTTTCCCCATATATAATTCCTAACATCCATCAAATGATTGTCCAAGGTGATGCATATTTAACCACCTTATTCAATAACAACCCCATAGCCCTCTAACATTACCTTAACACCATATCTCATTTTACCCCTATTTTAGTTCCACATATTGACCTACTCCATGGCATGCCATCCCAATTTATGGGTGATACTTTTATTTCCACCATCTCCACCCAACCTTTAGTCTCGTAGGCATCATCTTCTACCAATAATCCCATTGATGCCACCATTCAAAACTAACCCACCGAACTAACCAACACCTGAACACTTTCCACCCCAACCAACAACCCTTCTACTATAGGAGCAACCCAACCTTTGGGCATCAATACTCTACTTACCATGGGAATACCCTCTACTACTGTCACCACCATTCCTTTCATTTCTAACCTACCTCCACTCCATTATAGATCTAGGAGGTTCCCATACCTTTTACCTTTCCACCCATCAGTAAAAAATTTAACACCTACCCTCTATCTATTAACCCAACTGTACCTCCTACCCAACTTGCATTAATCCCTCTATAGGTTACCATTACACCAAACCTAAGCTACATCCCTAACCCATAAGGGTGTGTGGCTCTACCTTCCACCTAACCACCTATCTCCACATATTCATATGTAGCATCCTCCCAACCACCCATGTCTACACACCAATATGTGGTAGATTATCAACCCGCCACTAGATATCCATATGTTACACCTACCTAAACACAACATAATCTACCCTACAACTACAAGGATGCACAACCACAAATGGACCTCATCAAAATGTTAATGGAAAAAATGATTACATTGGAGTCATCTATTTTTGGTGCCCATAACCTCCTATTTTATGACCAAATCTGTAATGAACCAATTCATTCATGTGTCCCCATTTGACCTTATCCTCCTTAATGGGAACTTCCAAAATTTTAAAAATTTAGATCTTGGAAGACCCTCAACAACATCTAAGATAATTTAGACATTCTTGTTACTTTATCACCTATGATGACACTCTCCTTCTTCTCAACTTTCCCATATATCTATCAGGTCCACCACTATATTGGTATAGTGTTATTACAAAGCACTTCCTCTTTTATTTTTCCCAACTAGATCAAACTATCTTAGATCATTTTTTCATAAACATCTCTAAGAAAGTTTCCATTACTAATATCTACTCTAATAGGAAATTTGGTGATGAGTCTATAGGTAACTTTATATCCCATTGTAGAAGCTTGATAAATCAACTCTCTTTCTCTTTTCCCCAACATGAACTAATTGAACTCTTTGCTTAGGCTTGTGCTAAACACATCTCCTCTACTTTACGGGTTTAGAGCTTCAGGACCTTTGATGAAGATTTCACCATGACACAAAAATTAGAAAATAGAGACATTGATGAGGGGAAGTTAAAACTAAGAAACAAGAACTCAAACTTAAAATCGAATGAGACTCCCTCCTCTAAACCTAACAATCAAACCAACACTATCTATAAAAATAAGGGAATCATGAATGTGATTGTCTTAAGAAACATTCTTCTATCGGTTGTTAACCAATCCAAGTCTTCTAGTTCTTCTAATCATAATACGAAAAACCCAAACCACAACAACCAAAATCAATTTAATCCACTAGGGGAGTAATATACATTGGTCTTGGAATTTTTTTTGAAAGTGAATATCATAAAACTCACACTAATCAAACCTCCACAAAAATTTGATTCCTCTCATCTTATACCTAGTTAGTATAAGGATATTAAATTGGGTGCCCTTCACCATGTCATTAGACATGACGTTAGTAGGTGCATTAACTTCAAGAATATCATCCAAAATATCATAAGGGGGAACTTGTATTGGATAACCCCAACACACTCCCAAATCAAGCACTTGACATCTTTAGACAACCATTTCCCAACCATGCCCCTTCTATGAATAATGAAAACAATAGAGCAGAATCCTCTCATATCTAGGAAGTCCATACTATTTATGTAGTTCTTATTCAACTCATTTTTTATGAAGCCATTAACGAAACCACCTTCCCTTCCCATCCACTTATTGGGGTAGTGTAGTCATTCTCTATTCCTTCAAAAAATGAAAGCAAAGAGATAACCCTTCCACTTTCTCCACTTGTTGAGGCATTTGAGCCACTGACCTCTCCTTTGTGTTGGTTGAATATTTTGTCTATCAGCGTACTAGTAAACAAAATAGGTCTTATCAGCCAAAGAAAGAAGATTAGTTGTCTTAATGTGTAAGTTTATCACATCAAAAAGAGACTGCTCTCTCCTCTCATCATGGGGAGGTTCCCTATGGACATGCTATGTATATGTCTGAACATAAAATAATACTCAAGGGTAGGACCAAACATCCATCTCTCTTTCTTCAGAGATGATGTAAACAAAACAAAGGAAAAACTCAAGAGAATGACAGAAAGCACTCCTCTTCTTTCAGAAGAAATGTTCAACCAGCCACAAGAATACTTTTGGAAATAAAAGCAAATTATGACTAAAAGTATGGTAACCAACAAATCAAGACATAGCACAAAGTCTGCACTTGAAATACTCAAGAGTGATATATGAAGGGCAATGAAAGCTCAAAGTCTTCTCAAAGTCCTTTACATAGTAATGAAAAAGCAAACACACTGAAGGCAGCTATGAGGGCACAAAGTCTCTCCACAGTTGATTCTTTAGGACATCTTCTTGACAAATTTACTAATCCTGCTTATTAAATTAATGAAACAAAAAATATATCATAGCACAAAGTCTGAAAAAGTCCCTTATTTTCATTAACAAAATATGATGAATAGACTAAGCACAAAGTCTCAATGATGCCTCTCAATTTTGGCAGAGTTTCGTTCAGATTATCAAAAAGAAGATCATTTTACAATGAAAGAAAGTCCCTTATATAGCCACTTCAAAAAGGACTTGGGAATAGTAATACATCATGATGCATTGGGAAATGTTAGGAAGGCAAGCTGGAATTTTGGGGACTTTTACCCATTTGATCTTCTCAATGTAGATAAACAATTCGTGCAATTGAAAGTTTGCAACTTTCAATGTCTGCCTGGCAGTCTGATCTTATCTTCATTATTCCTCCTTTTTTGATTAATTGAATTGGGTCCTAGATTTAGCTTGTTGTTTTATTCTTTCCCCTCTTTCTATTGGTCTTGGCCTTGAAATCTATGAATGTATTCTATTCTGTATGTTCAAAGGATCAATAGTTATTTTGTTGTCTTCAATTTGACGTTCATGTGCCTATCACTATGTTTCCAACAGCTAGTTGATTGTGTTGAATTTGACATCTTCAGGCGCGTCACCCCTTGGTCTTCTTTTGGCTTTTTGCTTGGCAGTTTTATAGATTGGGCTTGCCCTTTTAGGCTTTGAGAAATGATCCTTCGACTTCAGGAAGTGTCTTCAAATTGATGGCTGAGAGTCCCCCGCAAGGGCACCTGCCCTTTGGGGTCCTTCATTGGCCCTTCAAAAATTCCCTTGGGCTTTTCCCTGTGGACGTTTCCCACAGACATTTTCCCTAGGGAAAATTCCCATAGACTATTTGAACAAGTGTTTGAACAAGCCTTTGAAAATATGAAGGGTGTTTTGGTCGATGAAGCATCCTCCACAAGGGCACTTGTCCTTTGGAAAAGTTCTTTTCAGCATTGAACCACCCCTTTGAACTTGAACGTTGAACCATTTGTTAAACCGGTTCAAAGGTTTAATGAAGCACGCCAAGCGCCTTTAAACCAAAAAGCCGATGAACCGTTGAATGAACTTTGTCATTGAACCAATATATTGAACTAATCGGTTGAACCAAGGCTTTGAACCAAAATGGTTTAAGCCAAAGGTTCAAGCCAATGGTTCAACAAATAAAACAAGCCAATAAATTAAGAATTGAACCAAATATTTTTACTTGCCTTTGAACTGACAGTTGAACCATTTGATTGAACCTGTCCATTTAACTGGTTCAATGGTTCAATGAAGCATGCCAAACACCTTTGAACCAAGCCGATGAACTGTTCAATGTTGAAACAAAGCATTGAACTACTTGATTGAACTGGCCTTTGAACCATTTGTCGTTGAACCAAAGGATGAACCAAATGTTGAACATGTTGCTAATGATTGCTGATGGAAATTCCTACAGAAGTCATGAAGCCTGTTGAACTTGGACATTGAACCAAATGGTTGAACTAAAAGATGCTGAAAAAAGGAAATTAACCATTTGAGTGAAATAAAGCATTGAACTTCTTGGTTGAACTGACTGTTGAACCTTTGAACCCATTGAACTTTTAAACCCAATTGGTTTAATGGTTCAACGGTTCAAGTCACTTTGATTTGACCAAATGTTTGGAAGCCGATGAACCATTTGAAGTGATTGAACTTTGAACATTGATGAAGCACTTAACTCTTGCCAAAAACATTGAACTTGTTGAACTTTGAACCTGTTGAACCTTTGAACCAAATTGGTTCAATGGTTCAATGGTTCAATGATTCAGGTCTCCTTTTATGCTCGAATGCTTGCCAATGAAGATTTTCAATTAAACCAAAGCTCTGAACTAATCTTAGAAAATGATCGAGTGTTGAAAATTAATCTTTTGACTGAAAATGCTTGGAAGAGTCTTTAAACTTGTATAAAAGAACTTGCTTGTAGAATATGAAGATACAAAGTCTGTAGAAATCATCATGTAAAATCTATTGAACTTGACTAGCAAAGTCTGTAGATTTTTTGAGAAGCTTTGAAAATGAGGAATCTGAAATTCTAAGACAAAATTTTGAAAATAGAAGATACAATTCTGGTTTGTAAGACCAAAATAATTCAAATGTTGTCCTAAAAATGAAAGCTATTTTTGGGGAACAACAGCTAGCTCCAGTTGGGGAACTTTTGTCAATTACAAAATGAATTGAAAGGAGTAGAATTCAGAATCTCCAGTGTCTTCAAGTGTACCATTGGGCTTCAGAGTCATGCTTTCTAGAAATGAAAGGCATCAAAAATGAAAGCACACTAAACAAAACAGAAATTAAAATTGTAAAAATATACATATATACAGAGGCATTGATCTGATACTTCAAGAATTGAAATGTTTCAAAAGCTATCCATTATGGGACAGAAAAAAGAGCGTGCCATCTTGGTATTTTAACAAAAATTTGTTTTCACCCATGTACTGATGAATTGTGAATGGGTCTCTCCAAAGGGAGTCAAACTTTCCATGCATCCCTTTTGGCTCTCTTCTTTTGTCCCATAGTAGGACTTTATCCCCAATCTAGAAATCATGGTTTTTGGCCTTCTGATCAAAATGTTTCTTTATCAAATTTTGATGAACAACAATTTTGTCCACCACCATGGTTCTTTGTTCTTCTAGCTGAGTCAGGCACATGATTATTTTGTCAATAGAACTCTCATATGTCTGATCTTCAATGACCTTCACCAATTTCAAGGCTGGTAACTCTAAAGTGATTAGTATCTCATCATTAATACCGTAGAGAAGTTGAAAAGGAGACATACCAATTACCCTTCTTGGCGTGATCCTGTTAGCCCACAAAGTGTCCACCAATGCTTTGTGCCATGTCCTTTGATTATCATCTGCAAATTTCTTGATAATAGTTACCAAATTTTTATTGCTAGACTCAGCTTGTCCATTACCTTGCAGAAAATAATCAGAAGAATGAGAGAGCGTAATTCCATAATTAAAATAGAATTGCATGATTTCTTGAGAGGTGAAACAAGCTGCATTATCAGTAACAATTTTAAGTGGGACTCCATATCTGGAAATGATATTCTCCTTCAGGAAGTTGCATACAACTTCTATAGTAGCATGCTTTGTCAGGATTGATTCTACCCACTTAGTGAAGTAATCAGTCTCTGTAAGGACATAATCATGTCCAACACTTGAAGATGGATTTATTATCCCAATAAAATCAAGTCCCCACTACTGGAAAGGTTCCTCTATGATTACTAGCTTGAGAGGTAAAGAAGCCAACTTAGGTCTTCCAACAAATTGCTGGCAAAGTTCACATTTCCTTACCCATTTATGTGCATCTTGGAAAAGAGTCAGAGAATAATACCTGGCTCATAGAATTTTGTGAGCAGTCACAGGGGCAGAAAAATGTCCTCCACAAGCTAGATTATGGAAAAATTTCAAGAGTTGGGTCTATTGTTCTTTGTCTACACAGCGCAGAAAAACTCCATCTATGTTTCTTTTGTATAGGCCATTGTCCCAAAGGACAAAATTGACAGCTTTCAATCTGATAGTTCTCCTCTCTTTGTAAGATAAATGAGCAGGACATTCTCCATAAGTAAAAAAATAGGCAATATCTGAATACCATTCATTAGTAGTAGAAACAAAAAGAACTATTGGCATATTGTCTACTTCAGCTTCTTCAAGCTGTGTATCTTCTGGCTTATTGTCAGTCATTAATTGACAAAGACCTTTACCTCTGACTAGCTTTGTTGGCTTGATATCCAGATCAAATTCTTGGATCTTTGTAATCCTATTACCTCTCTTTGTGCCAAACTCCTTCTAAGTTAATATATACTTGACTGTACTGTTAGGAACTAAGGCAGTAGTATGTGAATTTAGAATATAGAAGCAAAATTGTTTGACTGCTTTTACTAAGGCATAGGCATGCTTCTTTATATTCAAATACTTCATTTCATGAATTTTTTAGAGGATAGCTCATGAAAGAGATGGGGGATTCCATACCTTCTTTGTCTTATTGGACAAGAATTGCTGAAAGAGTATGCTCAAATGCATAGCTGTATATAATGAAATCTCTACGGTAATCTGGGCAGACCAAGGTAGGGGCGTGAGCAATAGCGACCTTGATATCTTGAAATGTTGCTTTGCCTTCTTTAGTCCAGCTGAAGGTAGTCTTTCCTTTCATCATGTCTACAATGTGTCTTGTCTTCTTAGCAAATTCGGTGATGAATCTTCGTAAAAAAATCACATTTTTGAAGAAAGAGTGAACAACATTCTTACTTGCAAGCAAATTTAGCTCTTGAATAGACTTGACTCTATCTGAGTCAATCTTTATGCCTTCTTTAGACACAATGTGTACAAGGAGTTTCCCTTCTGTCACTCTAAAAATAGACTTTTTAGGATTCAAAGAAATACCAATCTATCGGAAACGCTTCAGCACTTGTTGCAAGTGGTGCATATGATCAGATCAACGCTTTGAAAATATAGTTAAATCACCAAGATATACAATTATGAATTTGCCAATTTCATCTTTAAAAGCCATGTCCATAGCTCTCTGGAAGGTAGCACCAGCATTTATTAATCCAAAAGGCATTTTTTTGTATGCAAATCTACCCAAGGTGTGATGAATGTAGTCTTGTGTTGATCAGCTTCAGCAACTTCAACTTGGTTATATCCTGAGAAGCCATCCAGCATTGATAACATTTATGATCCTATTACTGTTTGAAGCACTTGGTCCAGGATTGGCAAAGGGTAATTGTCTTTCAGAGAAGACTGATTCAGATTCCAAAAATCTACACAAATACATATTTTGCCATTTTTCTTCCTTACAGGAACTATATTCACAATCCATGTAGAATGATGGATTGAAAAAATAATTCTAGCATTTCACATTTTCTGAATCTCAGACATAATTGTACTTTAAATTTTTGGATTGTATTGTCTAGATTTTTGTTTGTAAGGCATTGAATCCACCTTGAGAGGAATATGATGATAGATTTCATCAAGGCTAAGAGACTTTAGATCTTCGTATGAATATGCTAAAACATCAATGTATTGATAGAGCAAAGAAGTAAATTTGAATTTTTCTTCAAGTGTACAACACTTACCAATGTTGACCATTTTTGGATTTTCTTTGTTGGTCAAATTCACTTGGTCAAATCTCTGAGAGAAATTCGAATCTATCTTTTGTTGCTTGATGAACTTATCATGCTTGTTGAATAGCTTTTCAAGAGAAATCAAGCCTTTAGGAATTTTATTTTCTTTCAGCTATAAGAACTCTTCATTGATATCCGAACTAGATTCAGAAATAAACTTAGACTTCTGAGATTCATTGCCTTCAAAATATAGCTGTTCAAAATTATATTTTCTTTCCAAAAAGGCAATGATCTGATTATCATCATTGAAAATTTGCCAATGATCAGTATTTTTAGGAACACTCAGCCTATAGACCAGCTCAATGGTATATTTGGCTTCTTTAAAATTAGAATGTGGAACTAAAAGAGTTCCTAAAATAACAAGTGCATCATCTCTATCATTAGATTCTCTTAGAATGGAAGAAATGTTGAAAGAATCAAAGCTTTCAATTTGATCCTAAACAAGATTATGGTAATGGTGCAGCCTCTCATTCTTCGTCTGGTATGAATTTCTCACTTGGCAGACCACTAATTCGGCATCCCCTTTTACATGAAGGAACTTGATGCCTCTTTCTTGAGCAACCTTCATGCCCAGCAACAATGATTCATATTTAGTTGTATTATTTGTATTGATGAACTGTAACTTATTTGATGAAGGGAACATATCTACTTGAGGAGATATCAAAACAATTCTAGCTCCAAAACTAGTAGAGGAATAACTACCATCAAATTCTAGAGTCCAAATCTCATCAGACACTGTCTTCACTTCAGACTTTCCCTCATCAGAGATGGAGGGTCTTTCTTCATGATATATATATATAAAAAGTAATTACCCATACCTATGGATTTAAAGAGGATTTGAGCTTTAAGAGCTGATGTCTTGGTAACTACATACTTTTCTTCCTTTTTAGGAAGTAATCTCTTCATCACGCCTTGGATAGGAATCCTTGCCTCAGATAAATCCATGTTTAGTTCTCCTCCCATGTCTTTACAAAAATTCCATCCAAGTAAAATGCCATAAGATGTTGGTACATCAACCACTAATACAGTCATTTTAATCCTTTTGTCTGGAAAGGTTGCGAATATAAATTAGGCATCTTTGATTTTCCCCAGCAATAGCACTTGTTTGTTCTCCATGGAGAAATATCTGCCAAATGTCTTGGTCAATGTGAGACCAAGAGACTCAGCAACTTTGGTAGGCATGACATTGTTAGATGTGCCTGAGTCTATTATACAGTTAAATTGTGGCCATTGATTAACAGGGAAACATAGAAGGGTTCTATTTTTCCAAAAATAGCTGGAGGAGTAATAATCAGATTATTTGGAATAGGCATATTTATTGGGAAATCAAAAGTCACTTTTTTGGCTTTTTGTCTTATAGGGACAGTCTAATTTTTAGCATATTAGACTAGCTTATTTAGTTGATCCAGATTGGACTACAAGTACTCAAATTTAGACATTTGTATATTTGTCTTTTTGACATGATTAATTATGTCAAATGGCTGAATTGAGCTAGGTACAGAGAAAGGTACTTCAGCTTTCTAAGTTTTAGTAGGGATAAGAGGTGGACTGGTTTGTGAATTAGAAGTAGAAGGGGAAGGCACAATAGATGTATTTACCTTTTGAGTGATTATCAGATCTTTTGGTTGAAAGGGTAGAACTGTCCCATGCTTAGCAATTGTGACTGCTAGCTGTGATTGCTCTTCTGTCTTTTCTTTATCAGCCTGTTGAACTGATCGGTTCTTAAACCTAGTAAACACTACATATAATCCATATGAAGTTTCTCCTTTGCTTCCAAGTTCATCTTGATAATTTAGGAAACCAATGTGAGAGTTGCCAGCTGATTCTTTTTGACTATCTTCAATGATATCAACATCATTTTCTTGATTTAATTTAGGCTGATAAGAAAATTCTAATTCTATCTCAAGATATCCCATTGCTAAATTATTTGGAGGAGATTCCAAGGCAAGTTTTCCTTGTGGAAGAGGAAGGCAATTTTTTTGTCCTTGGTTTTTATCAACATTGCCTTGATATGACTGATTTAGGAATGTCCTTCTGTATGTAAGAGCAGAAGGCATTCTTTGAGCCATTTGCTTTTTGAGTGCAAGGAGCTCATTTGCTAATTTTTGCACCATTGGATCTGTGGTGCTTATAGATGCAAATTTGGAAGATGATGAAGCTCTATTTCTATTGGAATCTCTTCTTATTTTCCCTGCTAAGATGAGATCATCTTCTACTTCAGTGGCCAAAAGTTGACCTGCAGCTAGATCTATTTGGCCAGCACGTCTCAAGAGGAAATTGACTTCAAGTAACTGAGAATTAATGAAAAATCATTTGATATTCTCAGTTTTAGGTCTAGCAATCATAGGAATTCTATTTCTCAACTTGTCAAATTTAGCTATGAAGTCTCTCATATGCTCATGCGGCTCTTTTTTCATTTGTATAAGTTGACCCAGAAGTGTATGTGCATCTTCTGCAGGTTTGAATCTAGCTTCAAACTTAGCTTTCAAAGTATTCCAATCAGTCACAGATCGAGCCTATAAATGGTAAAACCAATCTGCAGCAGGACCTTGTAGTGTTTCAACAAAAAGCCTGACTGCTACATCTTCAAACTCTACTCCAATTACTCCACAAGCTATATTGAATGCTGCAATGTGTTCATTAGGATGAACTTTCCCATCACCGTGGAATTTAGGGAAATTCTTCCTAGAAATATGTGAAAGCTCATGTAGATGAGGAGTAAAGATTGAGAGGGCCAAAATCATTACCCCAGGGGCCTTAAACTACCATTATAGGATATTGAAAAGGAGGGATAACAAATCTCAAAGGGGTAATTACAGGCATAACTTTATCAATAGTAGAAGTAGATACTTCTTCTGGTAATGGAGATCTAGCTTTAGTAGGAGGGAAGCTCTTGGTTCGTTGTAGATGAGATGGTGAAGGAAATAGATCAAAATCACTTTACTGTACTAGCTCAAAAATAGGATCAATGACACCTTTAGCCCTTTGGCTTCATGTATACCTTGAATTTGCTAGATTGTAAAACAAAATTGGAAAAAAATTGACTTTGCTTCAGTTAAAGCTTGAGGCTTTAAATTATGCATTCTTTTCATGTTGGTGTAGAGGTGAATGGAATGGATAGACTATAAATGGATAATGGGTATTTCCCCAGTGGAGTCACCAAAAATTGTTGGTTGAATATTTTGTCTATCAGCGTATTGGTAAACAAAATAGGTCTTATCAGCTAAAGCAATAATATTAGTCATCTTAATGTGTAATTTTAGCACATCAGAAAGAGACTGCTCTCTCCTCTCATCAAGGGGAGGTTCCCTATGGATATGCTATGTATATGTATGAGCATAAAATAATACTCAAGGGTAGGACCAGACATCCATCTCTCTGTCTTCAGAGATGATGTAAACAAAACAAAGGAAAAACTCAAGAGAATGATAGACAACACTCCTCTTTTTTCAAAAGAACTATTCAACCAGCCACAAGAATACTCCTGGAAATAAAAGCAGAATATGACTAAAAGTACGGTAACCAAAAATTCAAGACGCATCACAAAGTCTGCACCTGAAATACTCAAGAGTGATATACGAATGGCAATGAAAGCTCAAAGTATTCTCAAAGTCCTTTACACAGCAATGAAAAAGCAAACACACTAAAGGTAGCTATGGGGGCACAAAGCCTCTCCACAGTTGATTCTTTAGGACACCTTCTTGACAAATTTACTAATCCTGCTTATTAAATTAACAAAACAAAAAAGATATCACAACACAGAGTCTGAAAAAGTCCCTTGTTTTCATTAACAAAATATGATAAATAGACTGAGCACAAAGTCTCAATAATGCCTCTCAATTTTGGTAGAGTTTCATTCAGATTATCAAGAAGAAGATCATTTTACAATGAAAGAAAGTCCCTTATATAGCCACTTCAAAAAGGACTCGAGAACAGTAATACATCATGATGCATTGGGAAATGTTAAGAAGGCAAGCTAGAATTTTAGGGACTTTTACCCATTTGATCTTCTCAATGTGGATAAACAAGTCATGTAATTGAAAGTTTAAAACTTTCAATGTCTGCCTAGCAGTCTGATCTTATCTTCATTGTTCCGCCTTTTTTGATTAATTAAAATGGGTGTTGGATTCAGCTTGCTATTCTTTTCTTTCCCCTCTTTCTATTGGTCTTGGTCTTGAAATTTGTGAATGTATTCTATTATATATGTTCAAAGGATTAACATTTATTTTGTTGTCTTCAATTTGTCATTCACGTGCTCGTCACTATGTTTCCAATGGCTAGTTGACTGTGTTGAATTTGACGTCTTCAAATGCGTCACCCCTTGGTCTTCTTTTGGCTTTCCACTTGGCACTTCTCTAGATTGGCTTTCCCTTTTGGGCATTGAGAAATGATCCTTCAGCTTTAGGAAGTGTCTTCAAATTGATGGCCGAGAGTCCCCTACAAGGGCACATGCCCTTCAGGGTCCTTCATTGGCCCTTCGTAAATTCCCCCAAGATTTTCCCTATGGACATTTCCCGCAGACATTTTCCCCAAGGAAAATTGTCATAGACTATTTGAACAAGTATTTGAACAAGCCTTTGAAAATTTGAAGGGTGTTTTGGTTGATGAAGCATCCTTCGCAAGGGCACTTGTCCTTTGGAAAAGTTATTTTTAGCATTGAACTGCCCCTTTGAACTTGAGCGTTGAACCATTTGTTGAACCGGTTCAAAGGTTCAATGAAGCATGCTATGCGCCTTTGAACCAAAAAGCTAATGAACCTTTGAATGAACTTTGCCGTTGAACCAATATATTAAACTAATCGGTTGAACCAAGGCTTTGAACCAAAATGGTTCAAGCCAATGGTTCAAGCCGATGGTTCAACGAATAAAATAGGCCAATAAATTAAGCATTGAACGAAATATTTGTACTTGCCTTTGAACTGACAGTTGAACCATTTGACTGAACCTATCTGTTGAACCGGTTCAACAGTTTAATGAAGCACACCAAGTGCCTTTTGAACAAATCTGATGAACTATTCAATGTTGAAATAAAGCGTTAAACTGCTTGATTGAACCTGCCTTTGAACCATTTATCGTTGAACCAAAGGATGAACCAAATGTTGAACCTGTTGCTGATGTTTGCTGATGGAAATTCTTGTAGAAGTAGTGAAGCCCATTAAACTTGGATGTTGAACCAAAATTTGGTTCAATAGTTTAATGAAATCCTTAAACTAACTGATGAACCAAATGGTTGAACTAAAAGATGTTGAAACAAAGGAAATGAACCATTTGAGTGAAATAAAGCATTGAACTATTTGGTTGAACTAAGCAATTAAACTATTCCTTTGGTTGAACGGACTGTTGAACCTTTGAACCCATTGAACCTTTGAACCCAATTGGTTCAATGGTTCAACGGTTCAAGTCACTTTGATTTGACCAAATGTTTGGAAGCCGATGAACCATTTGAAGTGATTGAACTTTGAACCTTGATGAAGCGCTTAACTCTTGCCAAAAACATTGAACTTGTTGAACTTTGAACCCGTTGAACCTTTGAACTAGATTGGTTATATGGTTCTATGGTTCAATGATTTAGGTCTCCTTTTATGCTCAGATGCTTACCAATGAAGATTTTCAATTGAACCAAAGCTCTGAACTAATCCTGAAAAATGGCCGAGTGTTGAAAACTAATATTTTGACTAAAAATGCCTACAAGAGTCTTTGAACTTGTATAAAAGAACTTGCCTATAGAATCTGAAGATACAAAGTCTGTAGAAATCATCATGTAAAATCTATTGAACTTGACTAGCAAAGTCTGTAGATTTTTTGAGAAGCCTTGAAAATGAGGAATCTAAAAGTCTAAGACAAAATTTTGAAAATGGAAGATACAATTTTGGTTTGTAAGACCAAAATAATTCAAATGTTGTCCTAAAAATGAAAGCTATTTTTGGGGAACAACACTTTGGAAGATGTACCAAATGAGGTAGCCATTACCACCATATCCTTCTCCTCCACCATACAATAGTCCACTCTTCCTTTGAAAAACATCCCTATGGAAGAGATCACTCTACCTACCTTTCCCATAGGAGACTTAACTTCCTGAACCTTAGAGCCTTTGATTGAGGAAAAGGATGGGGTAACCACTTCTCTCCCTCGAACCATGAGTTTGAACTTTGAGCTTAGTATCAAAGTAATCAAACCCATCTATAATCCCTTCTCTAGACTGGTTCAAAACATGGATTAATTATCCCAACTCAACATAGATCGAGCCACATTTTAGCACTATCTCAAGCTTCCTTACCAAGACAAACAAGAAACTCAAACCACACCACTATCATCCCAACCTTATGTTGCCACTATCAAAACCACTTTTACAATAACTAAGCCACTAAAAACCTTCACCAATCAAACCATAACTGAGTCATCTGAACTGACTCCACCTCAAATAATCAAGCCACCTTATACCATTATAACCAATCCCACCAAAACCCTTAGCATGTTCCCTATTGAGAACCTTACTCATCCCTTATTGAAATTGGAATTAAATCCACCAAACCTACCAAAGAACCCCCAAACCAAGCCAAAAAAGAAGGTGAAACCACCCAAGATTCCATAAACCAAAAATCTACCTCCCTTTCCACTTTACCTTCTATTTTGGGACCTCATCCTTCTACCTTAGTGAGGAAACCAACCTTCTCGAATAAGACCCAAATCCAACCACAACTTTTGGTTACACCATAAATCCTAATTTCATCCTCACCTATTTTCACCAAACCTTCTATAACTAAAATACCTAATTCTCAGGCATCTACCCTAACACCTTTTCCAAAAAATACACACAAATACCATCCACCAAGAATGCTCCTTTACCCAAATCTCTTACCATCAAACCCACCCCTAAAAGGACTTCCACCTTAAATACCAAACCTAAGATCTCCACACCTTTGCCACCTTTTCCCAAGTCTTACTTAACCATCTTGAAGAAGTTGTTGCAAGAATCTTGCCTAACCTTGCCACCTATTAGACCTTTTTACCCACATAATCCTAAACCATCTTGGTATAGTGACAAATTAATATGCTCATATCATAGGACACATGGGCATGATACATTGAATTTTAAATATCTCCAAATATTATCCCATCAGTTATATCATGAGGATGACTTATTTTTAGATGAACCTCCCACGAGCCCATCACTAACCCAAGAAACAAGAGCTATCAACCAACACCTACCTAATCCCCCACTCTCACCTCAAAGTGAAGTGGAATAGAAGTGATCCTCTAGCCTGATCCTTCACCAAATCCATACCATCCATGTGGTCACATAATCACAAGCCCAACCAAAATATAAGTGAAAATCAAAGGTGTCCATTCTATGGACATATCCCTCTTATACCACCCAAACCTCCAACCAACACCAAGTACCTTTACCTTTAACCAAACCCAAGGTGTTCATCTTGTATCTCTCTCAATCAAACCCTTTTGAATCAATCCAATGAGTAGTTCTAAAATAGCTTCACCAAACATCAGTGAAGATGAGTTTATATAAAACCATTAATACCTCACCCCATCAGTGCCAAGAGATGATAAAGGGTTTGAAATACATAGATGTCTAATAAGAAGACCCAAAACCTATAGTACCCTTTTTCAAAGCTCTTTAACTTTCCAATATTATTACTTTCAAGGATTTACAAATACCCTCCATCCATCTAGATGATCTAGATCCTCCCTTTTTCATTATCATGTGCATCAATCAAACTCACATCAAGAGGGTTAAAATTGATGTGGGATCTAGCATCAAAATTATATCCTCTCATGCATATAATGAACTCAAATTACCTGAGAGCATTATGTCAAAAACCTCGGTGGTGTTCTGATCATTCAATGATACCATGGCCATGACTCTAAGAATTATTGTCCTTCATATTCATCTAGGACCCCACACACTTCCTAAGCTCTTTTACATAGTAGAAGGTGAGTTATAGTATAATGTTTTATTAGGACACCCTTAGATCCATTCCATGGGTTGTGTGCCATCCACCCTACACTGATGCATCAAATTTGAACATGAAGGTCAAGTTGTTACCATACAAACTAACCTGAGTCCTTTTACCTCATGTAGCATGACATACTGACCCAATGACATTGTCCTTCCCCCATACAATAAACCTTCACTAGTAAAAAATGAATCCCCATCGTATTTTACCAATGAATCATCCACTAGTTCATCTATCCCTTCTACCCAAATCCCCATAATATACCCTTTAAAATAAACCTTCCAACATCTTTCATTGGGGGAGTATCACGTTTTGACACTAGAAACTTTTCCTACTCCTCAAGAGTATGTGAATCTTGACCAATAACCTAGTTATGACCCTAATATTGAAATAATTGTTCCTTTCAAGTCCTCAACTTGTCAATCTAATTTCATCTATGTGGGACTTGATAAGCCCCTTGACACTTTTTATACCTCTTTTTTACCTGACCATTCACCTCTAGTTTCTCCTACCTAGATAAACTAGAGTTTTTCAAGACATATATTTATAGGTGTGATTGTAAAGGATTTGGTCTAGGCCTATATGAACATGGGTCACACAAGTTATTTCCAATCAAAACCCAAAAACCTCACAAAAGTCATGGCCTCAATTTCATGCCACCTGGAAAGAAAACCAACCTGCCTCCCATCACCATTATTGAAGAAGACATCCCTTCCTCACCAACCCCTTCTCTATCAACAACTAAGGATCCAAACATCATCCCCCCAAACATTTTTTTCATCAACATGATCATCTTGGACCCCTAACTTATCAAAAGGATATGACAGCCATAATGATTCCCTTGGCCCATCCTAAGATAGTAGAAGATGATTCTCCTATCATTAATACCATTCGATGTCAAGATGATGATTCTATTCTCATCTATATTGGTGAAAAATATTCCTCTATCCACAAATTTCTTCCCCCTAAGACTTCAACCATGTTGAATAAATCTACCATGGATATCAACTTGGGTACACTGGATAATCTACACATTGTCAACATTAGCCAATCACTAAATCTCAAGGAGCTTTGGGACTTCCCCTTCTTCATACAAGACCATAACATAGTATTTTCTTGGTCTTATAGTGACATGCCAAGAATGGACCCCTCCATCACTACCCACAACATAGTCACCAACCATGATGCCAAGCTAGTTAGCTAGAAACATTGACAAAAGCACCCTCATATATCCCTTCTCATCAAAGAAGAGCTTCAACATATCCTATCTATCAACTTCATTCAACCCATTGGTTATCCCTAATGAGTCTCAAATGTCATACCTATCACCAAAGCCATAAGGGGACTGTGCATTTGTATATAATTTCATGACCTTAACTTTACTTGACCCAAGGATGACTTTCCTTTACCAAGCATTGACTAGCTTTTTGATCTTACATCCAACCATGAGATGTTATCTCTCATGTATGGATTCTTGGGTTATAATCATATCTTAATTTCCCTTGAATATCAACACAAAACCACCTTTATAACCTTGTGGGGGACTTTCTATTATATAGTCATGTATTTTAGACTATAGGGCATTGGTACAACCTACCAATGTGCTATGACCTACATATTCCATGACCTTATTCAAAAAACCATAGAATACTATTTCAATGACCTTCTTAGGAAATCCAAATGTCTTAAAGATCATTTAGCCATTCTTAAGATTATCTTTGAGTGACTCATCTATTACCATGTCTACTTTAATTCTAAGAAGTTTATCTTTGGTGTCTTGTCAAGAAATCTCCTTGGCCTTATCATCTCCCTTCAAGGAATCTAAGTTTATATTTCCAAAATTGAATAAATCCTTGACATGCCTCCTACCGACTTGAAGCAACTCCACAGCTTACAATGGAAGCTCTAATCCATTCATCACTTTATCTCTCTGCTCTTGGATTGATGCCAACCTTTCCACCACCTTCTGAATAAGGATGCATTTTTTAAATTTAATAATGACCATCATAAGGCCTTTTATTCACTTAAAGAGTACCTTATATCCCCACCCATCCTTATTCCTCCCAAAGAAGATCAACATTTTTACCTTTATATCTCCGTCACCGACCACTCTTTCTAGGTAATGCTAGCTCATCAGGATGAGTAGCATAAAAATCAATCCATATACCACACACTTCATATGATTATAGAGTATGAGAATAAATACATCCATACCAAGAAACTTTGCCTATCCTTGGTCTTTGTGGCCACCAAACTTCACCACTACCTTCTCAACCATAAGATCTATGTCATAACCAATACTGACCCACTCAAGTATATACACTACAAGCCATACCAGAACCAATATATGGCCAAGTGGATCATTCTTTTAATTGAATCTGACCTTTAGTTCCTTTAGTATAATTTAATTAAAGGACAATTCATTTCAAACTAATTGGCTAAGGCACCATTAGTAGACAATCAACCTCCTCCTCTTGAGTTTTTAGATGAGTCTATCATAAGCCTCTCTCAAGAAGACTTCACCTATCAAGTGACCATGTTATTCGATGGATCAAAGTGTCAACATGGTGGTGGACTTGGCATCATCTTTATCCCCCTTCATGATTAACCTATTCCTTAATCATTTAAGCAATATTTTGAATGTACAAATAATATAGTTGAGTATGAATCCCTAGTGATAGACCTCTAAATTGTGTTAGCCTTGAGAGTTAAAGTAATCAACATTTTTAGTAACTCTCAACTCATGGTCAATAAAATAAATGGATATTCTCAATGTAATAATGATTTTTTACAATAGTAAAAATAATTAGTCTTAGCATTATTTGAAAAATATTGTATCTAAACCACTACATGATCTATGCACAAGTTTGATGATACAATTACTTAGCTCACTTCCCATATCCCATCTACACCCTCTAACTCTAAGAATTCTATCATTATCCATCAACTTACCTAACCCTCTTATGTCAAATCAAACTCTCCTACCATTTTCAATGTGGAGGAGATCCAACCCGACCTTTGGTATTAGTAGACCTTCAACTATCTCAACCTTTCCATCATTCCTTTTGGTCTTTCCAAGAATGCTTGAAGAGTATTTATTTAGAGAACCTCATATTATACCATATTGGGGGGAATTATTTATAAACATGTCTTTCATGGTCTCCTCTTATTTTGCCTATGTATTCATGAAGCCTCTCATGCTATTAGTGAAATACATGATGGGATTTTTGGGGGACACTTTAGTGGTCTAGCTATTGCTAAATGCATCCTTCACCTTGGCTATTATTGGCCCACCCTTAACCAATATTGTTATGATTATGTGAAAAAGTGTGTCAAATGTCAACAAAATTCTAATTTACATCACACACCTAGCCATAGTCTTCAAGTATCCAAATATTTTGGCCCTTCTCACATTGGGTTTATATCTTATTGGTGAAATTAACCCCCATTCTTCACAACAAAATCATTATATCATCACTATGATTGAATATTTTACTAAATGGGTATAGGTTGTTCCTCTTGTCTCAACCAAAGCTAAAAATATTGTTGACTATATCAACCATCACATTATTTGTCATTTTGGTGTTCTTCATAAAATTATCACTTACAATAGCAAATATTTCAAAAAAAAGTCCAAAGACTTTGTGATGCGTTCAGTAGCAAGTTATGTTTCTCATTACCCTATCATCCACAAGCTAATGGATAGGCATCAGACTCTAATAAAAATCTCAATAATATTCTAACTAAAATGGTTAATGCATCTAGTCAAGATTGTCATTTACACATCCCATTTTCCTTATAGGCCTATTGTATTAACATTCAGACCCCTACTAGTGATACCCCTTTCTCTCTAGTTTATGAGCCAAGGCCATCCTGCCTCTCGAAGTCCAAATTCCCTCTCTTCACATATCCTTACAAGATCTCATTTATGAGAGTGATTTTCCTCACAAACATTTATCCCATCTTGAGTTACTTGATGAGCATCATTTAGTTGTGTTTACCCACCCTGTGTCTATCAAGAGTGAATCAAGTTTGCTTATAAAAAAACACCTTAATGTATGATAATTTAATATTGGAGACCTTGTCCTCAAGGAAAATCAGCATTTCACAAATATGGAGAAAATAAAGTGGGGAAAGCTTTCTTTCAATTAGCTTTGACCTTATATCATAATGTACAATTATAGATCAGGATCTTACCAATTATCTTCTCTTAAAGGGAACCTAGAAGATGAGTTCCTCAATGCTTCAGATCTATGTCCTTTATTTTTTTAAATGGATCAAACTCACTTTCTATCTAAATTAAAGTCATCCCTTGTTTTCAAACCACATCCATACCCTTATTTTAAATATAATTGATTATAGCTAAATCATGTGATTATCCATCGCAATCATAGCCTAATATTGAATAATGGGTACCATAGCTCTACCCATGACATGATTCTCATGGTACTTTCCACCCATTTTATAGATGGATTCCCATGGTCATTGTCATTTAAACCTATTTTACACCTCATCAACCTTTTTGTGCTTTAGTTTTGCCTTCATATAAGGTGAACCTTGTTGTCCCCCAAAAATATCACTTATTTTTCAGACAACATTTGAACTATTTTGGTCTTACAGACCAAAATTATCTCTTCCCTTTCTAAAATTTGTCTTGGGCATTCAAATTCCTCATTTTTCAAACTTCTCAAGAATCTATGGACTCTACAAGCTTGAATCTAGGGACTCTACAGGCCAAGTTCAATGGGCTTTATAGGTTGATTTATATAGACTTGATTTCTACAAACTCTGTAGGTAGGTTCATTTCTATAGGGTTAAAGACTTCTGTAAGTGGGTTTAACCAAAAGAATTAGTTTCTAACACTTGGTCATTTTGGGATTGGTTCAGTGCCTTGGTTTAATAAAAAATCTCCATCGACAAGCATCTTAGCAAAGGAGGCTTGAACTATTGAACCATTGAACCATTTTGGTTCAAAGGTTCAATGAGTTCAAAGTTCAAAAGGTTCAATGCTTTCAGCTCAATGGCAGGTTCAATCAAAGGAATGGTTCAAAGGTGGGTTCAATCAAGCAGTTCAATGCTTCAGTTCATTCAATTAGTTTATCAGATTGAACCATCAACTTAAACCATTTTGGTTCAAAGCTTGGTTCATCGGTTTGGTTCAACGGAGTGGTTCAATAGATTGGTTCAATGTTTTGGTTAAACATTTGGTTCAATTAAATAATTCAACTGCTTGGTTCAACCAAGCGGTTCACTCCGATGACTCAAAGGAGTGATTCAATGTAAAAGTTTAAAGAGCCTCCTGAAGGACAAGTACCCTTGTGGAGGGAACTTGGTTGACAAAAACACCCTTCAGAAGGGTCATTTTCAAAGAAGGCTATAAAGGTAATTCTTTCAAATTTTTATTTAAGGAATTTTAGAAAAAAACTAAGGCAGACAAAGGCATAATTCCTTTAGACTTTTTGTTCGAAGGAATTCCTTCAGACAAAATTTTTGAAGGAATTTGGGAAAGCAGCTATGGGTAGAAAGACTGAAGAAATTTACAAGAAGACAAATGAAATAATTCCATAGACTTTTTGTCTGCAAGAAAATGCTCGCATGAATTGTTCACGGGAAAAGCCCAAGAAAAAGTCTGCTAGAATGTCTGTGAAGACTCTAAGGAAAAGGCCACCAAAGGACCCCGAAGGGTAGGTGCCCTTGCGGGGGACTCTCAGCTACCAAATTAAAGGACATTTTCTCGAAGTTGAAGGGTCACCTTCCCTTCGAGAAGATGTAAAATAAGAAATCTAAAGGAAGAATCTAGCGACCCACCAAAATAAAGAAGCCCAAAGGCCATCTGAAGACTGCTCAAAGGGTATATACCCTTGTAGGGGGCTCTTCCCAACCCAAAGTAGATCATTTATTTAGGTCTAAAAGGGCACGTTCTTTTCAAGAAAGTGCCAAATAGAAAAGTTGAAGAAGGACCAAGGGGTGACGTGCCTGAAGACATCAAATTCAAGACAATGAACTAGCCATTGAAAATGTAGTGACAGGCACGTGAATGTCAATTTTAAAACTCATAAAATAGCCATTGATCCTTTGAATCTATAGACCTAAATGCATTCATAGGATTTAAGGCCAAGGCCAGTAGAAAGTGACTAAAGAACAGAATAGAAAATTGAATCTAGGACCTGATTCAAGTAAACAAAAGAGGAGGAACAATGAAGGATCAGATTGCTAGGTGGACATTGAAAGTTGCAAACTTTTAATAAGTGTGACTTTTTCTCTACATTGAGAAAAATAAATGGGTAGATGCCCCTAATTTCTAGCCTGTATTCCTAACAATTTTCAATGCAACATGATGTGTTACTGTTCCCAAGTCCTTCTTGAAAGGGCTATATAAGGGACTATCTTTTATTTTAAATGGATCTCTTTTTGACAATCAAAATGAAACTCTGCCCAAATTGAAAGGCATTATTGAGACTTTGAGCTCAGTTTTTTGATCATATTTTGTTATTGGAATAAGAAAGTAAGTGATTTTTCAAACTTTGTGCTATGATATCTTTATTGTTGAGGAAACTGTTCTTATGTCTTTTTCCTTGATATATCTTATGTTCCTTTAATTCAACAAGCAGAATTAGTGACAACAGTCAGGAAGGTGTCCTGAAGAATCAATTATGGAGAGACTTTGTGCCCCCATAATTGCCTTCAGTGTGTTTTCTTTTCATTTCTATGTAAAGGACTTTGGGATGACTTTGTGCCCTCATTTTCCTTCATATCTTACTTTTGAGCAATTCAGGTGGAGACTTTGTGCTGCATCTCGATTTGTTGGTTACTACGTCCGTGGTTACATTTTGTTGTTACTACCAGGAGTAGTCTTGTGGCTAGCTGAATAGTACTTCTAAAAGAAGAGGAGTGTTATCTATCATTTCCCTTGAGTTTTTCCTTTGATTTGCACACATCATCTCTGATGAAAGAGAGATGGATGGTTCATCCTACCCTTGAGTATTATTTTCTATTTATATATATCTAGTATATCTATAGGGAACCTCCCCTTGATGAGAGGAGAGTTTAGTCCCCTTTTGATGTGGTAAAAACTGCACATTTGGATGACCAGTCTTCCTACTTTGGCTGATCAGACCTATTTTGTTTATCAGTATGCTGATCGACAAAATATTCAACCAATAATCCTTTAAGCCTATATAAGCAAGTCCATGACATCAAAATCAAAAATCAAAATAAAGATTAAAAAATTCATATAGGTTACTCTCTATCATTTTTAGAAAACTCCATCAAAGGAAGACTACCAAAAACATATCAAAATTACTTAATATAAGGTAGGTTGATCCCTTAAAGGATAACTATCAAAAGCCTTAAACACATCACACAAACTTAGACCACTCACTTGAAGGATGGATGGGTCAAGTATTTTTCAAAGAATATTAATTTCTTGGAAGCTTCCCACATTGATCAGCTTCCCCTATCCCTCCAAGAAATATAAAAATATCAAAAGACCCATTATCAAAATTAGAAAAAACAAAAATAATTTTGGAAGCTACAATCAACTTTCATAAATAGACTTCTCACATTGATCAGTCTACACCTTATATGACATGGACTTGTTTATATTGGATCTTCAGTGACCTACAAAAGAGGAAATCTACTCTCCTAAGAATGTTCCATTTTCATACCCCTTCCCTTTTATACAATCTATAAGGGATTTTGAGCTTACTTGACATTATGTGATCAAAACACCTTTTTAACCAACTAATGAATACTAATTCACATCATTCGAAGGGTTTGTGTTCATCAACCAATTTAAATTTAGTTTATTTTAGTCTTTGCTAAAGAAGAAGCATCGTACCTTCTTATTATTATCTCATATTAGTTGATACATTCATTAAGACATTTTTATTTTTATTGTCTTCTCTTTATTTTCTCACAATTAGTTTTATTATGCAACCTACTCTATGTGGTTTTAAGATTACAACACTTCATTAAAATAAATGTATTTAACCATGTGTTTTTTACCTTATTAACTTAAATGTTTTTAACCATAATAACATATCCTACAACAAAAATCATCTAGTGATAAATCACATCAACTAAACCATCTATCAAATCTACCATAATTTAATCATACATCAAAAATAAATGAGTCATCCACACATATCCACCACATGTCTAAATCTAGATGAAGAAGAATATACTCATTAAATTTTAGCATGAACATAATCATCACTATCATCATAACATTCAATAATAAACATCATCATCACATAACCATATTATAGACATCATCATCATCCTATAATCTATCACATCCATATAACTATGATCCATAAACCATAACCATAAAAAAAATCACATAACATCATATCCATGTCCAATAATGCATAAGCATCATCATGTTATAAATAACATCCATCAAATATCAAAATGATTTCATGTGCATAAATTAAGTAGCCATCACATCACATTCCTAGCTAGGTGTATCCACACTAACCATCTTATTAAATCATAAATAAGAAACATGAACATCATAACAATGAACCACAAACCATATACAATGATCATATCTATATATCAAGAGTTCATAATCAACATGATGATAGTATATACAAATAAGTACATATATCTCAAAACATGTATACACCTTGCTACATTAGCTTACAATATGGTATCAAAATCATTTGCTACATCAAAATTACAATCTCTATCAAAATATGTATACTAGTATATCAAGACCATAACATAGTATTTGCTTGGTCTTATAGTGACATGCCAAGAATTGACCCCTCCATCACCACCCACAACATAGTCACCAACTCTGATGCCAAGCCAGTTAGCTAGAAACTTTGATAAATGCACCCCCATATATCCCTTCTCATCAAAGAAGAGCTTCAACATATCCTATCTGTCAACTTCATTCAACCCATTGATTATCCCTAATGAGTTTCAAATTTCATACCTTTTCTTTACCAAGCATTGACTAGCTTATTGATCTTACATCCAACCATGAGATATTATCTCTCATGGATGGATTCTTAGGTTATAATCAGATCTTAATGTCCCTCGAATATCAACACAAAACTACCTTTATCACCTCGTGGGGGACTTTCTATTATATGGCCATGCCTTTTAGACTGAAGAGCATTGGTAAAACCTACCAATGTGCTATGACCTACATATTCCATGACCTTATTCAAAAAATCATAGAAGACTATGTCAATGACCTTCTTAGGAAATCCAAATGTCTTAAAGATCATTTAGCCATTCTTAAGATTATCTTTGAGTGACTCATCTATTACCATGTCTAATTTGATTCCAAGAAGTTTATCTTTGGTGTCTTGTCAATAAATATCCTTGGCTTTATCATATCCCTTCAAGGAATCTAAGTTGATCTTGCCAAAATTGAAGCAATCCTTGACATGCCTCCTACCCACTTGAAGCAACTCCATAGCTTACAAAGGAAGCTCCAATCCATTCATCACTTTATCTCTCAGCTCTTGGATTGATGCTAACCTTTCCACTAGCTTCTGAATAAGGATGTATTTTCTAAATGTAATAATGACTATCATAAGGCCTTTTATTCACTTAAAGAGTACCTTATATCCCCGCCCATCCTTATTCCTCCCAAAGAAGATCAACATTTTTACCTTTATATCTCCACCACCAACCACTCTTTCTAGGTAATGTTGGCTCATTAGGATGAGCAGCATAAAAATCAAGCCATCTACAACATTATTCATATGCTTATAGAGTATGAGAATAAATACATCCATATTAAGAAACTTTGCCTATCCTTGGTCTTTGTGGTCACAAACTTTACCACTACCTTATAAACCATAATACCTATGTCATAACCAATACCGACCCACTCAAGTATATACACTACAAGCCATACCAAAACCAATGTATGGCCAAATGGATCATTATTTTAATTAAATTTGACTTTTATTTCCTTTAGTAGAAGTTAATTAAATGACAATTCATTTCCAACTAATTGGCTAAGCCACCATTAGTATATAATCGACTTCCTCCTCTTGAGTTTTTAGATGAGTCTATCATAAGCCTCTCTCAAGAAGACTTCACCTATCAAGTGACCATGTTATTCAATGGATCAAAGTGTTAACATGGTGGGGGATTTGGCATCATCCTTATCCCCCTTCATGATGACCCTCTTATTTAATCATTCACTCTATATTTTGAATGTCCCAACAATATAGTTGAGTATGAATCCCTAGTGATAGGCCTCCAAATTGTGTTAGCCTTGGGAGTTAAAGTAATCAAAATTTTTAGTAACTCTCAACTCGTGGTCAATAAAATAAATGGATCTTATCAATGCAATATTGATGTTTTTCAATAGTACAAATAATTAGTCTTAACATTATTTGAAAAATATTGTATCCAAACCACTACATATCTATGCACAAGTTTGATGATACAATTACTTCGCTCACTTCCTAGATCCCATCTACACCCTCTAACTCTAAGATTTATATCATTATCCATCGAATTACCTAATCCTTTTATGCCAAATCAAAATTTCCTACCATCTTTAATGTGGAGGAGATCCAACCTGACCTTTGGTATTAGTAGACCTTCAACTATCTCAACCTTTCCATCATTCCTTTTGGTCTTTCCAAGAATGCTTGAAGAGCATTTATTTAGAGAACCTCACATTATACCATATTGGGGGGAATTATTTATAAACATGTCTTTCATGGTATCCTATTTTTTTGCCTATGTATTCATGAAGCCTCTCATGCTATCAGTGAAATACATGATGGGATTTTTGGGGGACACTTTAGTGGTCTAGCTATTTCTAAATGCATCCTTCACCTTGGCTATTATTGGCCCACCCTAAACCAATATTGTTATGATTATGTGAAAAAGTGTGTCAAATGTCAACAAAATTCTAATTTACATCACACACCTAGCCATAGTCTTCAAGTATCCAAATATTTTGGCCCTTCTCACAATTGGGTTTAGATCTTATTGGTGAAAGTAACCCCCATTCTTCACAACTAAATCATTCTATCATCACTATGATTTAATATTTTACTAAATGGGTATAGGTTGTTCCTCTTGTCTCAACCAAAGCTAAAAATATTATTGACTATATCAACCATCACATTATTTGTCATTTTGGTGTTTATAAAATTATCACTAACAATAGCAAATATTTCAAAAAAAAGTCCAAGGTCTTTGTGATGCATTCAATATCGAGTTATGTTTCTCATTACCCTATCATCCATCAGCTAATGGATAGGCATAAGACTCTAACAAAACTCTCAATAATATTCTAACTAAAATGGTTAATGAATCTAGTTAAGATTGTCATTTACACATCCCCTTTGCCTTATAGACCTATTATACTAACATTAAGATCCCTACTAGCGATACCCCTTTCTCTCTAGTTTTTTGAGCCAAGGCCATCTTGCCTCTCGAAGTCCAAATTCCCTCTCTTCACATATCTTTACAAGATCTCATTTATGAGAGTGATTATCCTCACAAACATTTATCCCATCTTGAGTTACTTGATGAGCATCATTTAGTTGTGCTTACCCACCTTGTGTCTATCAAGAGTGAATCAAGCTTGCTTATGAAAAACACCTTAATGTATGATAATTTAATATTGGAGACCTCATCCTCAAGGAAAATCAACATTTCACAAATATGGAGAAAATAAAATGGGGAAAGATTTCTTTCAATTGGCTTTGACCTTATATCATAATGTACAGTTATAGATCAGGATCTTACCAATTATCTTCTATTAAAGGGAAACTAGAGCATGAGCTCCTCAATGCTTCACATCTATGTCCTTTATTTTTTTTAAATCGATCAAACTCACTTTCTATCTAACTTAAGCTCATCCTTTGTTTTCAAACCACATCCATACCCTTATTTTAGAGATAATTCATTATAGCTGAATCATGTGATTATCTATCACAATCATAGCCTAATATTGATTAATGGGTACCATATCTCTACCCATGGCATGATTCTCATGGTACTTTCCACCCATTTTATAGATGGATTCCCATGGTCATTGTCATTTAAACTTATTTTACACCTCATCAACCTTTTTGTAGTTTAGTTTTGCCTTCATATAAGGTGAACCTTTAAGCCTATCTAAGCAAGTCCATGATATCAAAATTAAAAATCAAAATA
This sequence comes from Torreya grandis, assembly GCA_037957365.1. Taxonomy (NCBI): domain Eukaryota; kingdom Viridiplantae; phylum Streptophyta; class Pinopsida; order Cupressales; family Taxaceae; genus Torreya; species Torreya grandis. The sequence goes on from JARHVA010002611.1 coordinate 182,925, forward strand.
AAGATAAAAAATTCATAAAGGTCACTCTCTATCATCTGTATACTACTCCATCAAAGGACAACTACCAAAAACATATCAAAATTACTTAATATAAGGTAGGTTGATGGGTCAAGTATTTTTTAAATAATATTAATTTATTGGAAGCTTCCCACATTGATTAGCTTCCCCTGTCCCTCCAAGAAATATAAAAATATCAAGAGACCCATTATCAAAATTAGAAAACTCAAAAAATAATTTTGGAAGCTACAATCAACTTTCATAAGTAGACTTCTCAGATCAATTATTCTACACCTTATATGACATGGACTTGTTTATATTGGATATTTGGTGACCTAAAGAAGAGGAAATCTACTCTTCTAAGAAGGTTCTATTTGCATACCCCTTCTCTTTTATACACTCTATAAGTAAGGGATTTTGAGCTTACTTGACATTATGTGATCAAGACACCTTTTTAACCAACTAACGAATGCTAATACACATCATTCAAAGGGTTTATATTTATCAACCATCTAACTTTATTTTATTTTAGTCTTTGCTAAAGAAGAAGCATCATACCTTCTTATTATTATCTCATACTAGTTGATACATTCATTAAGACATTTTTATTTTGATTGTCTTCTCTTTATTTTCTCACAATTATTTTTATTGTCCAACCTACTCTATGTGGTTTTAAGATTACAACACCTTCATCAAAATAAAATCATTTAACCATGTGTTTTTACCTTATTCATTTAAATGTTTTTAACCATAATAACATCTCCTACAACAAATATCATCTAGTGATAAATCACATCAACTAGACCATCTATCAAATCTACCATAATTTAATCATACATAAAAAATAAATGAGGCATCCGCACATATCCACCATATGTCTAAATATAGATGAGGAAGCATATACTCATTAAATTTTAGCATGAACATAATCATCACTATCATCATAACATCCAATAATAAACATCATCATCACATAACCATGTCATAGACATCATTACCATCATCCTATAATATATCACATCCATATAACTATGATCCATGAACCATAACCATACAAAATATCACATGACATCATATCCATGTCCAATAATGCATAAGCATCATCATGTTATAAATAACATCCATCAAGTATCAAAATGATGTCATGTGCATAAATTAAGAAGTCATCACATCACATGCCTAGCTAGGTGTATCCACATCAACCATCATATTAAATCATAAATAAGAAACATGAACATCATAATAATGAACCACAAACCATATACAATGATCATATCTATATATCATGAGCTAATAATCAACATGATGATAGTATACACAAATAAGTACATATCTCTCAAAATATGTATACGCCTTGCTACATTAGTTTACAAGATGGTATCAAAATCATTCACTGCATCAAAATTACAATATCTCATAAAAAATCTAATCCCCTTGAGTACCAATGCCTCTTATAGCCTACCCTCCTGTAATTGCATGTCCTCTTGCATAGGTGGGCCACTGACTTGGTGTCATAGTAGTAGCACCTCCAATGATCTTGGCTTTGTACTTGCCCCATCGAGGCTTATCTAGTAGATGCCTAAGAACCAAGGCCTCATAATACTATATCTCTTCCACTTTCACTGTGTATCTCACCATTGAGCTAATCCTTGGTGGTCCCATAGCTACTAGTACTCCTCCTACTTGCCATAAAAAATCTTTCTCCTATGTAACCATGGTTATTTGATCTCTAGCCTCATATATCTCTCCTATAAGAGAAGCCACTTGAACTTGTGATACTACCAAGGATACCTATGTTGGCTAGATATGTTCATGCTTGGTCCCTCTAAATGATCACTGCATGTATATTTGGACCACCAACTTCCACATGCTAACCACCCCCATCTGGGTCAACATCTATGTCCTACCGACCACCATCATCACCTCCAAATAAAATGTACCATAGTGTGCCTAGTACCATGTAGGATAGGCATATATAACACCTACATCATCCACATTAATCCTCACTGCTAAAAACTCCCAATCAATGAACTCAAGAACTAGGTATGGAATGGGTAGTGGAAACTCTACATCCTCCCTCTTATACCTTGAGAACACCCTAGGTATATCCTTTATGAGGATGAACTATCTCTATACCCTATCAAATGAAATGATCTCTATCTCATGATCTCTCCTCCCATAGATCCATATTTAGCTCTAAAGTGATAGGGTATGTCTCTTATATTGTAACCATCTTGGAAACCTGACATGCGGTCTCTAAATCATGTCTCCCAAAATGAAGGCATCTATTCGATCCCTATACTAGTCTATGTTATGTGTCTTTCCTACTGGTCTTGAGAGGACATAATCACCTCTCCACCTTATATATCCAACCTTGAAACCCATATGAAAAAATCCATCCCATAGTAGCCTCATAGGTCACAGAACCTAGATGTGCTCATAATCCCAACAATGAAGAATGAAGCTGACACTAAACCCATATCTCCTATGATCTCAAAATCCCTAAAACTCCCAATAAATATGAACTAATAACATAAGATCCCACACAAATAATGTGCAACCCAACCACATATTAGTGATCATCCCCAATAAGAAGTAAGGGCAACTCCCACTGCTAGAATCTAGTAATGCATAACACGTGACCACTATCATGATCATATTAAATAGCCACCTCACATCCCTATTCCTATGATATAGCAATGTGTAGTGTAAACCCCCTAATTACTAGCTAACATACTCATGGTCCTCTTCATACAAGAACTCCATCTTCCCATCTCACTCATCACTATCAATGTGGTAGATTAGATCACCCCATATAGGTAGCTGCATGATCCTATGGATATCTTGATGTAAAATGGCCATCTCTCCTATCAAAAGCAAGAATGTGTTAGTGGCAGGGTCCCATCTCCTAGTGAGTACTACTAACATTTCTTCATCTCAAGGTACATGTTAATAGTACCTAATGATGCCTAATCCCACCTTAGTTATGTGGTCCTAGTTTTCATCCATCATGCTTTGTTATACCTCATCCAATATTTGAGGCACTTGGTCTCTCATCTGTATCTGCTCCTATGCCTATAAGGTTCTAAATTAGTTCCTTAGTTCACCTAATCTGACATACTTTTCCTATAAATTTTACCCTTTACCCCCCATTTTAAACTACTTACCTCATTAACAATAAATCTACCTCATCCGACCTTCATGCCTATCTTATCATCTATTTTACATATCTTATCTACATTAGTAACTTTACCCTAAACCATTGACTTAAACCATTAACTAGTACCCTCAACCACTACCTAAAACATCCAACCAAAATCTTAACTTTAACCTTCAAACTACAACATTCACCAAAAACCTTCACTATTACCTAATACCTATTCACCTAATCTACCTATTACTTACCTAGTCACACCTGACAAGCTAATCATTTGTTTCATGTTATCCTCCAACTACCTTCACTACACCTATACCCACTAACCTAGACAAACATCATTAAATACTCCTACCATTACTATACCATATCATTTAACCTTCTTGACCTATACCCTTTATCTTCACCACTAATCATAACCCTAACCCCTTGACCTTTCACAACTACCCTTCAAACTAAACCCTTAGCCATTACCTAAACCTTGAAATTAAAACCTTTATCCTACCTTTTTAATAGAATCCCAATTGCCAATAGTTAAAGGTCAACTGATGATGTTTCCTTTTAGAATTGTCATTGATCAACCATTAACCATTAAAAATCACCATAGTGACTATTAGGAGGTCACCTATCAACTACCACTGATCACTAATGACCGTTAATGGTCATTATGTAGTGACTGTCAGTGATCTTCAATCTCTAGGGCTTAACCAAACTCTCTCCCAATTTAATAATATACTAACAAAACCCACACATACCCATCCTAACATCAAGTACCTACTCACATATTATGTTTCATCCTTGATTCTCACCCAATAACAACCAAAATAAAACCTTAAATATAGCCTTAGGTTAACCACACCCATAATAAAATGAACAACAACTAAAATAAATGAATTCAAGTCTTAACCTACCAAATCAATGACAAACCCTACCTCATATCTCAATCACCATCATGGAGTTACCCTAAGAGCTATCATCTAACCTTATTCTCTCTTTCATCCCCTCTACATCTTGGATTAACCTCACTCAACCCTCGATGACTCACCTCAATCAAATCATACAGCTAGCCAAACTATTGTCGATTATCTCACTTAAGCCACAGTGGAATCAAATGATCAAATGAATAACTAAAAACCTAATTTTTATCATTACCCTTTTTAGTCTAATGTACAATTACTGATGGTCACTTTAACCATCAATGGTCGACCACATTAGGATATTTAATTTACCACTCACCACATTTTCTCAACCAACATCATGCCACAATAATAATCTAACTACCTACCATTGGAGCTTACCTACTCCACCAAGTAACTGACCATGTCAAGCCTAGAAATTGGGCATTTTGGCTCAACTAACATATGCTTTTTGATGACCTTACCTTTTCATTTTGACTACACCAATTATTGTCATATTGAACACCTTAGACTCACACTACTCATGTATGTCAACCAATTTGTGTCTTCTCAGGATTACTTCCTACCTTGGATACCTATGACTATATTGACCTTACCTAAGAGACATACATTTAAAAGTGAAACTTGACCACCATGACTAAATGCAGTGATGTGGTCTACTTGTCACTATTTCATCTAGTGTTGACCGTATTTTTACCAACCATGGTATTGTAGTCAATACACAATCTTTGCTATCGCACTTTGTACATGTGTTTGCACTTCAATGGCCAACCTATCACCACCTTTACACCAACTTAAGCACTTATTAAACCCACACATAATTCCATTTTACCTCATTACTTCTTGGTTTGAGAGGGAACACCTCCTTCCATGCTCAAGGTAGCCTAACCTTCAACCTTCAATCCATTTTTATTTTGTAACTTGTTAATACAAATTGTATAATAAAAAGGGGTGATTATAGACACTAGAAAACTACACATGATGGTTTTAAATGTAAAAATAACCCTTAAACCACCTCACATCCCTAAAGGTACTATCCCACAACCTTTTGATTGTAAAATCTAAATTTACTAACTTTGACTAACTTAACCTTTGACCTATTGACCACTGATGGTCACCCTAACCACCAATAGTTAGGCTTGACCACTGAGGATTAGGTTTTAACCACCTAAATAGTTAAACTCTATCTTAACTCTACCTTTTTTTTATTCTTATCCACTTGCATAATTATTCATGTTAAGACTATAATTAGATGACCCTTTGATGCCTTGTTGAACTTATTGTTTCACCTCTCCCTTCCTTCTATAAAAAGAGAGGAGGAAGAGGTGAAAAAGGGGAGGAATCAAGCATCAAAGGTCATAAAATTTTATCAAAGTTTCTTGTATCAAAACTTATTTTTAAGGTATTATTTTAGAAACTAAGTCATAGATATGAGTGATGTAATTCATCAGTCACAACCAAGACACCCTTACTCTACTAAAATTGCTCTAGACTCCACCAAAAAGTATTTCATCCAACTACCTCCAAATTATTCAAGACAACAAGCTAAATATCTATATTTTTATCAAATTTAGTAATTAGTTTCTTTGTTTTATCTTCCATCCCACCTTCTAGAATATATTCTATAACCTCATCAATTAGCTTCTTTAACTAGACCAAAACCCATAGTAACTGTCGATGGTCACCCTAACCGTCGACAATCACCCTAAGCATTGATAGTCACCCTAAAAATAAATGGTATTACCTAACTACTGATGGTCATTATGTGATAATTCTAATAACAATCTAATCTCACCTATCAAACACTAACCAAATCTCACTTTCTAACCTTCTACTTGAGCATAGAACATCACCCTTTTTTTGAATCATACCCAATTTATTTGGCATTAATATTCAATTATTTATTTATATAATTATTCTAATTCATCTCTTTTAATCACTCCTATTTAATGTTAGTATCTTTAGTTTTTTATATAAGTAATTTATCTTTAATTTTAATAACTTGATTGTTTAAAAGTGTGGATTGATATCTTCCAAAGAATCTTGTGCTTATTGGATTTAACTTTCTAGGTAGTCCACCCTACTATCTAACTAATCAACCATCTCTTAAGTGATTTCTTATCTATAGGTCATTCCTCCCAAGACAAAGAGGAGAGTATAAAACTATCTCAATCATAGAGTACAAACCAAATCCATGTTCTACTAAATCCACCCTTCTTTCAAGTTATACAACATTTTTCTAAGAAATAAAGAAAAATTTAAGTGAAACGAGCTAGTATGAGTTGATCTTATAAAGTCCTAATGCTTTCAAAAACACATTATTTTCTTATAGTACATCTAGATGACCTGTATACATAGAACTAGTGGATTTTTATGCAAAAGGTTAGAACAAAGTGGTGTAAACATGTTACATTAACTTGCATATAATAATCAAGGTAAAGTTCTCATTTTCTACTTTAAATTAATAAGGATTTATAGAATGGACATCTAAATACACTAGAAAAGGAAGGTTATTTAGAAAAAATAAGGTCATTATTTAGATATAGTGATCCACTTATGGGATCATCAATTACCCCACACTCCACTTCTTGTAATTGCTTTTGCAAGCTAAGTCCTCTTTGTTCATAGTTAAGCAATGTATCCCTCAATTTTATATCGAGGTCATGGACATCATAGTATGTATCCCAATTTTAATTATGTTGGACTAATATAAACTTTATATTCTCTGAATTATTCCCTCCATTTATTTAATTAATCAATCCTTTGAGGTGATGTGTTCTACCACATGGGACATAAGGATGAGTATGTGTAAAGGTCTATATCTCATTAAAATAGAGTCTTATCCATATATATATCCAAACTATTATATCATTTCTATGATATCTTGAGTTTTTCTAAGGTAGCATCTACGATTATTAGGAGAAATGACTTTCCTTATTTTCAATGGGATGATCAATGTGTCCCACCTCTTCTCATATGAAACAAAATTTGCATTAAAATTGTCTTGAGCATACTTCTCAAAATCAGAAATTCATTTACCCAGAATCTTTGGATGAAAATCTATTATCCTTGGATTGTACATAATATTTCATAAAAAAATTATTTGCTTGTTTAAATTATGTAATTAAGGCCTCATTATAGTCCAATAATTTTTAACTGTCCAAGATATTCATTTATCCTTTCACCCCATGAAATCTAATTTTTCAATGTAGAGGTGAAAGCATTAATCTGTACTTCTAAAAATAGGTTAATTAGGAAAGATGTCATATGTCCTAGGAGAAATTTGCACAAATATAACTCACACAAAATTTGTTTTTATTCAAGATTACTAGTGTGATAGGATTCCATAAAATTAGTATAATCTTCTAGGTCATAGGAGAGACCATATGAAATTCTTATAAATTTCCATCTATAGAATTGTTCTTTAAGAAAGAGACCATTGCAAGAGGCAGGCATCCTATAAGTTAGGATTTTTTCACCCAATTCACAATCTATTTGTAATATGGATTATGCTTTCTCTTTTTGTTTTCTCTCCTCTTCAAGACACATCTTAAACTTCCTATATTTTACCTTCACCCCCTTGTGTATTTGACAAGTTTCTACCTAATCTATCATGATGTCATAATAATATAGTAGTATTTACACACCATAATCCACTTGTTATTTAGGTACAACAAATTTTTATTTCAATGAATCTATTTCATTATCTTAATTAAGGAACTAGATTTTAGTTTCTTCAAATTCCTTCTATAAAGTTGGATAGTTTTTTCCTTACCTTATAAATTTTGTTTGAGGAATGTTATTTCCTCTTTTTATTATTCCATGGTTTTTTTTTCCCTTAACAAAATCATGGTCTTGTGTACATGTTCTTCCTCATCATGGTTGAAAGGTTGATCTTCTTCCTCTAAAACTAGATCTTTTCCTTTGTCTAATGGTGATTTAGATGAAGAAGATGGAAGGGGCTCTTCTACAACTTACTCAACTAAAAATAATTTTACCACAACTATCAATTCCTCAATACTAATTGAGGGTTATTTCATAACCTACTCTTTCACATGTTATTCTAATGTTTATAAAGTTTTAGTAGGGCATTCTTGGTTGAAACTATTAATAATATTTGTAGATATTTTGTCTACACCATCCTCTTCATACAAGATGAGTCTTTTTTTTTCTCTTAGGCAAGGTGTCTAATCTTGACTTTTCCATTGGATTCTTCCTTCTTACACTTATTTTAAAAATCCTAGGCCTAGATGTATCTGGAGATGCTTCCTCCTCATCATATATTTACATGATGGTTATTTGGTCAATAATAGGTTATGAATTCTCTTCATATATCACTCTATATTTTCTTGTGTTTAATTTTCTCTTCCTCACCAATTTTAGAGATAGCTCCTCACTATTAGTTTCCTCCTTTGGGCGAGATATGGTGGTGAGAGAGGAGTAAAAAGGTCTATTTTACACCTAATATTTATTCTTTGACTTGTTTTGTAGAAATGCTTCCTAATTAACCTCTCTATTTTATTTCATTAGAAAGTGGTGTTGGTACATGAATTGAATCATCTTATGATGTCTATGGAGGCTACATCTTGTATATACTTTTTTACCATAACCTAGATGTATCCATAGAGATTTTTTTGGTAAATTAACCCTCCATTTAATTTTATGTAGTATTTTATTTAGATGATTCATAATTTTCATTACATCCCCTCCAAGAGAACCATTATGTCCATCACAAGTAAAGAATTTGATGACGCAAAATGAAATAGTGATCCATGGTTCTATCAAAGTTTCTCTATTGATTCCTTTAGTTATCCCCTGAGAGATGACAATTAGTTAAATCATGGATTCCCAATATTCATATAAGATCTAAATTATATCTTTGAATGTGGATTTCCCTAAGATCCTCATCCCATTTATATAATCCCTATGCTAACTAATTATAATTTTATTCAAAGGAATATTAGTGCCTTTAACATTAGTATATTCTCCCTCAATATTAACAATAAACTATTTGACTAAAATATCATCATATCCTTGGAATTTATTAATAAAATATAACCTATCAACTTCTTCAAAAATCATAGCCACCACCTCATCTTTTAACAACAGTTCTATAGATTTAGGTTCTAATTTATTCTTCTAGCCCATTATGTGAATTTGTCAAAGAGATTTGGTGTTATGAGGAACCCTTGGTAATAATTTTTAGGATTGAAGTATTAGGATAGTAATTGAGATGATTTTTTAATAAACAAAGCATAATATATTTAGAAAATAATAGAGCAAGGCACACTTAAACAAACTCTATAATTAATTAGCTTGGTTCATGATATATATCAGAGCTTGAGAAGTCTATGCGATGGGATAATTTAAGGGGAAATAAATAGTTATTTTATATATTTGTATTGAATTTAGAGAACCAAATCTATCCATTTCCTTCTTCCTCTTTCAAAAATACATGGTCAATCTTTTACCTGATTTGGATCATACCTTAAGTTGTCTCCATCATGATGATTTTTTTTTAAAATTAATTTTTGCCTCATGATTGCCCATACCTCATCACCTTGGTGACATAATATCTCTTTTTGGTTATTAGATAAGACATCCAAAGTCATGCATGTCTTTTTTATAAAATATCTTTTTAAATTTATTAAAAGACCCTTTTTTGTATGTCCTTATTTAAAAGAATCTTATTTTTGGGAGTGGATTAAATGACATCTAAAACTCATAAAATTCTACTCATAGAATAATGAAATACAACTACCTTTAATTACTTATGGTTTGTCTTTGTTCTTATTTTTTCCACTCATTAAATGATAGAAATACCACACAAGTTAATTTATAGATTTATATAAAGTCAACTAGTAGTGTTATTTTACTGCTTTGTTCCCTGAAAAAGTTTCCATTTTCTTGTTTTCCACTTTTTCACCCCTTTTATATAGTTTTTTTTTTTTTTTTGATTTTTTTTTTCTTTTTTGGAAACATGACCACCATTTACTAGTTTTTAACCCCTCTTATTTATTCAAATAAAAATATCATTCTTTGATTATGGTATAAAAACAAGATTATTTTATTTAACCAAAATATTTTTGAGATTGAATTTGTTTGAGGAATCCATCCTTGTTGGGAGGTTGATGATATAGACTTAACCTCCTATTTTTTCACCCAAGTGTCCTATCTTTTCAGCCAATTTCTAAAAACTAAACTCCATTGTCAAAAATATTTTCTATTTGATAAGGACCTAACCATCTAGTATGGAATTTACCTTTGAAATGTTGGTACTTTGAATCTAACAATAAGGCCCAATATCCCTCTTTGAACTTACTTTCCTTGAGTTGACTATCATAACATTTCTTACTATTATGTTGAATAATTTTTTTGTTATGTAATTCCTCTAGTATCATCTCATCAAGTTCATTTAGTTGAATAATTCTATTTAATTTTTTTGCATCTAGATATATGCCCACATCTATTGCTATTCTTAGTGTCTACCACTCAAATTCAATTAAAAGTAACATATTCTTCCCATACACAAGTTCATATGGATAAAATAATATGATGGTCTTCTATGTTGTGTTTTAGGCCCATATTATTTAAGGTAGCTTATTTTCCTAGTCTTTTCTATTGATGCTCACTATCATGGTCAAGATGTTTTATATTTCTCTATTGGTAACCTCAATTGACCATTTGACCATTGGCTTGAGGTTGGTAAGGTGATGAATTATTATGAATAATTTGGTAGTGTTATTTGAAATATTTAATCATGTTGTATGTAAATTTATGGCCTTTATCATTATTAATACTCCAAAATGTTGCATGATACTATAGTAAAATAAAGCAACAACCATTTCTTCATGAGCAAATGGAAGAGATTAAATGTCTACCCACTTGGTGACTAATTAGTACATTTTTGGATGTCCTATTTTCCTTAATATGGTGGATTAATGGGACCAATGAAATCCAACCCCCATTTCTTAAAGGGTCATAAAATCACTAGAGGATGGAGGGGCATCTCATTAGACAATGTGAGTTCCCATATTTTGGCAAAGATCACATTGCCATATATATATCTATATATATATATATATATATATATATATATGTATATATATATATATATATGTATATATATATATATATATGTATATATATATATATATATATATATATGTATATATATATATATATGTATATATATATATATATATGTATATATATATATATGTATATATATATATATATATATGTATATATATGTATATATATATATATATATATATTTATGTATGTATATGTATATATATATATACACATATACATACATACATATATACATATACATACATACATACATATATATATACATACATATATATAGATATACATATATATATAGATATATATATATAGATATACATATATATATATACATATATATATATATATATATATATATGTAGATATATATATGTATATATATATATATATATGTATATATATATATATATATGTATATATATATATATATATATATATATATATATATATATATATATATATATATATATATATATGAAGGCCAATAGTATTCAACCCCAAATATCTTGTGAATAGTTATTTTGTCTAAATAGTGTCCTCTACATTTTTCACCACGACAATATCTTAGGATGTCACAAATTTTATCTTCTCTTACACACCTATGAAACACCAAGTTAAGTCTACATTTAAATATAAAACCATTAATTCATTTATATTTTGCACTATTTTTAAATAAACATTTCCTTTATTTATGTTTGAAATCACAAATAAATTTTAATGTGGCTATATAGTTGGGTATATTAGCAAACCAAGGTGTGTGTGCTAAAACTGTGAACAAATGTTAATCTATAAAATTGTCCTCTACTAACTCATCTTTACCTAAAACATTCAACCTTGACAAAATTCAATAACTACATTAGCCTTTCCTAGATTATCAATCATTATGACATCAAATTATTTTAAGACTAGTAATCATCTAATGATCTTCCCTCCTACCACTAGTTTGTTCATTAGATACCTTATAGCTACATGCTCTTTGTAAACAAATATTTTATATCTAGTGGTGTAATGATAGACTTGTTCATGGCATAAATATAAACTTAAAAATCAGTTTTAGTAGTGGTGTAACTCCTTTAATTAGGATTTAAATTATTGATAATGTAATAAATGGAATACATCTTACCTTCCTCATATTTCTACACAAGGACTAGCCCCATAGCATTGTTAAAGGCATGTGTGTGTGTGTGGAAGGCTGATCCCAATTGGGACCTCTCAAAATTGGAACATAAATTAGTTTTTTTATTGATTTAAAATATTGTTTACAATTTTCATTTCAAACAAATTCACTATCCTTAATGATCAAGAAAAACATAAATGCAACTATCTTATTAAAATCCTTTACAAAATGCCTATAGTTTATTGCATGTCCTAAAAAAATTTGCTATCAATTTGGTTTTTAGGAGCAGGAAGCGATGAGATAACTTCAATATTTATGGGTTCAAATTTTATTCCATAAGATGAGATGTGATGACTTAATAATATTCCTTGATCAACCATCATCATAGATTTATCATGGCTTAAGGATAAGTGATGGTGTTCACACCAGGATAACACTTTATATAGATTGTTTAAGGCCTCGTTAAAAGAATCACCATGCATATAAATTCATCCATGTACACTTCAACACACTTATTTGTAAGATATCATAAATACCTAAGACTTCTCTTTAAAAAGTAATTGGTGCATTGCATAGGCCAAAGGGTAAAATTCTATACGAAAATGTCCCCCAAATACATGTAAAAGTTGTTTTATCCTAGTATTTTAGAACTAGCCTTATCTTATTTTATCCATTCAACCCATCCAAAAAGGAAAAGAATTTATCCACAACTAAGTTATCTATAACTTGGTCTATGAAAGACAAAGGAATGTAGTCTTTCAAGTTGGATTTATTGAGTTCCTATAATATACACCTATATTCCATTTTACATGTTTCTTTGGTATTATTACAATTGGTGTGACCCATTTAATATATGATATGGTATAGATGAACATTATTTATAGTGTTTTTTTTTTTTTTTTTTTTTTTCTATTTTGACTAGATATCTTAGTGTTGGATTGATCTTTCTCTATGGTTATTTCACTAGTTTGATGGTTTCTATATAAATATGATGAGTACATACACTTGGGTGAATTCCTTTCATGTCACTATACTCTAGAGCAAATGATTTTATGTATTTTTAAAATGTCAAAGACTTATCTTCCTACTCATTATTTATCCAAATATTTATGTTCAACATTTTTCCTAGTTGGACTGCTAGTTTATTTTCCCTTGATAGATTGAACTAAATTACTTATGTTCACTCAGATAGAGTTCAAGGGGAAAGGATGAGTCTGTAACATGTGGAACATATTTATGTTTTTGAAAATTGATTCTTCTTTTGAAATCACACCTACTATGGGAGAACAAAAAGGCAAAATATAATTTATTTAACTATTATGTGCCAAAATAACAATGCTTTGTTGGAGAGGTATGTAGTCATAGTTTTCATCTTGAGATTTCTCAATTTTTTTTTGAAACCTTCCAAATAATATTTGGAAACTTCTAGTTCTAAATTGGACATATTTGGAGCTAAATTAGGAATCTTTGAAGCCAAAGTAGTTGTCTCTAATCCAAATTGGGCATCTCGGAAGCCAAATTAGGTATCTTCAAATCTAGATTGGACATATTTGGAGGATGATTGGAATATTCAATACAATTTATTAACTCCTCGTCTAATTCATTCACATGGATTTTTATTTTTACCATGGAAAAATAAGAAACACTATTATTATTTTATTATGGTTCATCTACCCATAAGCTATTTGTGGAATATAGAGATGGTTTTACATGTGGGTACAAAGAAGTTTTCTTTACTTTTAATCCTTTTGAGATTGTCATATCTCCATATCTAATCTATGAGTGTTTCAATGGTGTCCAACCATGGTCTCACTAGGATCAATAGATAACTTAATTTTTGATTCTTTGGCTGAACTATCATAAAATCCATAGGGTACTCCCAAGATTCTATTGTTATCATGACATCTTCTATAGCCCCCTCTTATTTGGAAATGGGTTGATCAACCATCTATAATACTATAGCAGTCAGCTGTACTCTAGTTAGGGAGAGTGATTTTAATATATCTGGTGTCATGACATTGACAAGAGCTTCTACATCTACTAACAGATTTGGTATTTCATTCTTTCCTATAGATACAATGATATCAGGTATTTGATAATAGCTCATACTAAGAATTCAAATTTTTTTTCATTTATTTGTATGGTATTGGGATATTATTTTATTCTCTATGAGGTTTTAATGCATAAATTTTTTATGAGTTTATTGAGTTCCATTATGTCTCTTATTTCTTGTAGTATTAGTATCTCAATACTTAGTTTTCTTAGTTCTTAGACTAAGTTAGATTCACTTTTATTCATTGTTTCCTTAATTCTTTTAAGAAAAAGAAATGGTGAAGTAGTTGGAGTAGCTTTCTGAGGTTTTTTTTTTGTCTTTGGTTGGCTCAATAAGAGAGATTGATTTTTTTTCAATCAGAATCTTTGCAATGGTGATTAGAGGACTAGTTAATGTCTTACTTGAATGTAATTAAACATTACTATAGTCAATGGCATTGACCTCCATAGTTACTTCTTATTAAGTTCCATACATAGGGTATGTTTATCTATTCTTGGGATTTTATTCTATTTGTGCAAGCAATTGAGGATTAACTACTTGTTTATTTTGTGGAGGATAAGTAGTTGGTAGTGGAATCAACACTTGTTGAGGTGGAAAATTTCATTACTAATTGAAGGTTTGTTGGGATACCCATTATTAATTTATCTATGAAATCCATGGTTGTTAGTTTGTTATGATACGAATGGCTATGGTGATGTAAAATCCTATGGATACCAAGTTAGTGGTCCCAATGTTTTTGGAGGTGTTAGTCTAGCCCATGGCATTATGCATGGATTGGAAGGATCTTTGAGAATAAAGTGTTTGAATTTTGATTATAAGATAAAATATTCCATTATATCTATATATAATTGAGATATCTCATTGGTTGGGTGATCTATTTCAATTTATTCTTATTAACATAATGGAATTAATAATTCTTTGTGTCATGGTCATTTTCATTGCAAATACCACACATATCAGTTCTATTAAGAGGGAAATATTGAAGGGCATGTTTCAACCTACATTTTGGGTAATACATAGCTAATGGTTTAGTAGTGACATTAGAGTTTTACTAAAATCCATCTAATTTAATATTGAATTAAACCAAAATGTCTATTTTAAGATTTTAAAATCCTGCATGAGATGTCCCATATCATTGCTTATTTTTCATGTTTTTAATTTTCTAATACTAGCTCTAGTTCTTGAGTAATTCATAGATAATTAAACAATATCATTGAGGCCTAATTTATTTATGTCTTATTTATCTATTAGGTTCAAGTACTATCTAGCATCATCATTAAATCCCTTTAAGAATATTTATTTACTCATATCATCTTCTAACTCATATCCACATCTTTTATGTGTAAAGAGGAAATGATCAAGATAATCTTCCATATTCTCATTTTATTTTTGTTTAATAAAAAAATAAATCCTTTTTTCTATCCCTTAATATATAGTAGTACTAATATTTGTCCAAGAATCAATTTTCCATCTCATCCTATGTGTGAATAAAATTTAGTTGTAAGCCCATAAACCATATCTGGGTTGAATCCCTAAGTGTAAAAGGGAACAATTTTAGTATGTAATTATTACTTTTTTAATCATAAGTTTGACACAAAACTTTGAAATCAAACAAAAATTGGTTGGGGTATTCTATGGATAATCTAGGCCTAAAATTAGGAAGTGTGAATGGAGATATTTTCTTCATTGTAGCATTTTCATATTGATCTACAATAATAAGATATGTAAAGGTTATCCCTAATGGTTGAGCTCTACTTGACTCAAATCTCTTTTTTAGATTATTTCATAGATTGTCTCCAACGTTCTCATAAAATAATTTTTAGAGAGTTATTTTGGGAGGTGTTAAATCCTAAGGATTAGATAGAAGGCTACTTGTTTGAGATTCAAAATCTGGTTAAAAATATTATTTAACATTAACTTCTTAATTTGGAAGAATGTTTGTACCTCTATAGAATATTCCCAAAGTTAAAGTAAGGAAATAGTTGTTCCTCCTAATGGTTTGAAGTTATTTCCATAGAAGGTCTTCTAATACAATTGATTCTTATGACCTATTAGTACTTGTGTCCTATTTTATGGTTTTAGGAATGTATCTTCCCTTTTAATCTATTGGTCTATTAATAAATTTTGAGTTATTGGAATTACTTATTCAACTATCAAATTATAATTTTATAATGTACTAACACCCATAAAATCCTCAAAAATCATTCCAAAAATTATGAGGGTAATTTTGTCCTATTAATTTAACAAACTAAGTCAAGTTAATGTGATATCAAACCAAGTCAATGTCTAATGGCAATCAATAGTATGATATGTAAGAAAGTGACTAACAGTTGTGTTTTGGGGCAAAGTTTTGGATCAATTATTCTTAAAGATCTAATCTACTTCCTTGAATTGAAAATTACTATATTTATTGTAAAAAGAAACACTCCTTGTTTAATTATAATTCTTGGAAGGGAAACACACTTTATTGGAATGGAAAATTCTTTGGAAGAAACACACTTTATTGTAATTGAAATTGCTCTTTGAAGGAAACACACAGTTAGTTTAAGTTTCAGACATTGAAATTTCTTTGAAAGGTGATTATTTGAAAATTCAAATAACTAAATTGAAACATACATGCATTAAACACACACATAGACCTACATGTTATAATTAGTCACATAAAAATTTACATAAAGGAATGAAGGATAATAACACACAACAAAATAAACATATAAATACCATGAACTTTCCTAATTCATTGATTGAGTGGGTCCTTACTCTCCCTTGGAATAGGATTAGATCACACTATACTTGTATACATAAAATTATATTAATTTTTCATTAATTTTCAAAAATACCTATAATAGTAAGAAATCATAATTCTTTACTTCAATCATGTACTTGTTACATACTCCCTTTGTTCTTTTCTTTATTACTTATATCACTAGGATTACATTGTTTATATGTGACAATGATTTTATAACATTTGATCAAAATAGACTAACCTCATAAAAATACCATAACTAACTAGGATCTTGTTTATTGAAAACATAAAGGTAAAAACATCCTTTTATGTTTCAAGGGTCAAACCGATGGAAGAGTGTTGGCATCGGTTCTCATGTGTTATCTTTGGCTACTTCTAGTTACAACTTCTTCTTGTAATTGAAACTATATATTATAGAAACAAACCTCATTATAGTTCTTATAGTTTATTTTAATAAAATTACTATAAATAATTATGGTTATAAATAGACATAATACTTAAATTAGAAATTTTATACATGACTTCTAATAATGTTCCAAAAAATATATTAGGATGATTTTTATTAAGTAAATAATTTTTTCATAATGATGAAAAGTATTCAAAATGTTTTTTTCAATCTCATAGAAGCCTTCAAAGTTGATTTTATCACCTTTGGAGCTAGACCGATGATTCTTAAATCTAGACTAATAGACTCTAGAGACAACCTGGTGATATTCAAAGTTAGGTTAGAGATCACTAGATCTATTCTATGTTGATCTTTTGAAGTCTTCTTACTTTCTAAAACACATTATTTTCAAATATTACATCTGTGTGATTTGTATACACAAAATTTGAGGGTTTTCATACAAAATGTTAGAAAAAAGTGGAGTAAAAAAAAACATTAAATTTCATAAATTAATTAAGGTAAAGTGTTTATTTTCTACTATGAATTAGTAACAAGTTATAGAATTCACATATAAATCCACTTAAAATGGAAGGTTATTTAGGAAAAATTAGGTCATTACTTGGATATAATGAGCCATTTTATGGGATCATCATGTAATTTGTGAAATGAAGGAAAATAAGAAATTAAATCTAAAAATTATATATATATATATATATATATATATATATATATATATATATATATATATTGAAACTTTATAAAGAAGTATGATAACCTAAGGGAAACCTAGGGTTTTTCTATATTATAAGCAGAATGTAGTTTTGCCAATATGTTTTACCTTATTTTTTATTATGTGAACCCAAACAAATATAAAACATCAAATAATTTAGATTGTTTAATGTATTACAATACTTTATGAATGTGAAAGTAAAAGGCAAAATATGATTAATTTTTTCCCCTTTATAATTATGGCAAGTACTAAGGGATTATGATACTTAGTATGTTTATTTTTCTATGTAGATATAAAATTAAATGCAATTGGTATAAAGGGTTTAAAACTAGATCAAGATTCACTAAAATTAGGAATTGGGTATCTAGATGCAACTAGATAAAATTCTCACTCTCTAGATGCTATCGATAGATGTTAGCATCTATATTTTGTTATATTCATTTAGAAATATAATGCATACATGTTTCCATAAATGCATATATGTTTTCTTGTAATCTATACAAAAATGTTATATCAAGGTTTATTATGTGTGCAATATATTATATCCAAAAATGTGTCTCCTTCTCTTTCAAACCATATGCTCATTTTTAAAAATAGGTTTAGACCTAAATAAATGGAAGAATTATGGGTTGAGATAAGTCCAACCACTCCCCAATTAATGATTTAATTTTTCATACATATATAATACTCCAAAGATGGAATTCAATATGCATGCAATTTTCCCTATTACGTGTATGTTTGTAATAGTGTTTATTTAATGAATACAACTTGTGATCTAGACTTGACACTTAGGAAATGGAAACTTTGACTTGGATTGAGATGCTTTAGAATTGAATAAGACCTACTCCTTGTGACTGATTATTGAATTAGAAATAATAGGGCATTCCATTTGAATAGATAAGTGAATTTATGTAAGTGATAGATACTTCATAGATAAATAAGAGGCTTAGAACTATTGTCTATTTATTTTGGATTCTTTGGCTACCTTCTCGCACCATTGAAATACAAAACATATGGAGCAACCCATGAAGATAATTTGAATTTTGAAAATATTTTTTTATTTATGTTGGGACAAATTTGCTAGATTTGGATGCTTGAAAATTTTTATAGGTGTTTGAGTCTGAAAGACTCATTTAAAAGGAAGTAATTTGATCTAATATTACAAAGTCAATTTGAGTATGATAATTCACATGTTAATCATAGATTAGGTAAATCCTCTAAGTAAATAATCACATATCAATAATGTTAAACCCTTGGATAACATGTAGATATGGGAAAAAGTCATGTGAGAGCCATATGTGTATGCATAAGTCATTTAAAGTGAATATAGGTCAAAGGCATTTCCAAGTGTATAATACTATATTTTAGTGTCCACAATGGGAAAATGCAAGTTTAGATAAAAAATATTTTACCTATGTTAAACTTATGATATATGTGGGAAGCAAATATTTTACTCTGGGTCATATTTTTTACAATGCAGTGCTTTTGCATGTTTTTTTTCACATGGGCTTGTAATGCCCTCTTCTTTTGTTTTATTGGTTAAGGACAAAGAATCCATACTTGGATTGAGATCTGAAACTTATGTATGTGGAAATTTTACAATACCATTGGCACCACATTGAAAATATGGATTTGATTAAACTATTTATTATTTTTAGGTTAAAAATATGTTATATATATGTATGTTAAATAGATAAATAAAATTATTATTGAAACTTTTAAGATTAGAATAATCTATTGTTCCAGCTTTTATGTATTTTACTTTTTAACAAAATTTGTGATCTAAATAATATATAAATATTAAAATTTAGATTACAAAATATATGGCATAAAACATACAAATATTAATTCTAAAAGGGGATTGATTACACTTACTAAATATATAAATTACCAAACAAATATGGGAGATAAGGCACTTAGATATATTTTTGATAAATACAGCTCACTTATTTTATCACAATCATCAAAATAAAACTATGTAAGCTTTGTAACACTCATCTTAGTAAACAGACTATCAAAATCTACATGAACATTGTTGGTGAAGCCTAAACACCTACAAGAATTAGTAGTATCACTAATATAGTCCAAGTTCATTGTGACATATTATTCTACCACATATCACTTTTCCTACATTTATAGATGATTTATTTATTCTCTCTTATCCTCATCCTATGTGTAAATATTAATTTTGCCTCTCATTTCTTAGAAATACTATCTACACATTTGATATAAGATATAATAGTAAAAATGGGTTAGAAATATGGGTTAGACAGCTCCAAAACCACACCCTACTAATATTTTGAGTGTTTCCTACATTTTAATACTATGAAGAAATCTCAAACCTCGCATATTTCTCCCCCTACTAATAAAATATAAAGCAATGTTTTGTATTCTAAATTATATCTAAGGTTAATCCTTTTAAGGATTTTTATATGTGAATGGTTTTTGATAATATCTCAAGGATGTGACAATATATCATAAATGTGTGTGCCAAATAGTGGCCAAGTTATCCCATGTGAATAATAAGTGAGTATGACCTTAGAATTGAATCAACTATTTTTGTTAGTGTAAATTTTTTATTACACCATTAAGACTTAAGTTTACCTGGTTATAAAATTTCTTAGGATTTTTTATTTCAGGTTATATTTATCCCCTTTAACCCTAGATAACCCTAATCTAGACATTTTAATGTTAAAAATTTTGTGATTATGATTCATGTGAATGTAAACATTTCTAATTCCTAGGGTTTTTAGTCAACTAGGATTTTATATTATTGTACTTTTTCATCTCCTACTTATATTATTATACATGCAACCTATATGTAGCCCTAAATTTGGATGTGTGTGTATTGAACACATTGAACTTTCCCTCCCACCACATTATATGTATCAAACCAATGATGGATATAACCCTATGGATCATGATGATACTAATGTTGACAATGGAAAAAATAATGATGAGGTTATCATAGAAGAAAATTATGATAATGAAAATCATGAGTCTAATGAAACCAATACACATGAAAAAATAGATCACAAGTAAATTCAAATGATTGCATTATTTCATGAGTGTATTTGTAAAAACCTTGAATATCTTGATGAAATCCTAAAAATATCTTAGAAATTAAGAACAAGAAAATCATGTATGACCAAACAAGTCCATCTATTGATCATGTTATTACAACTATGGGTCATCCCTATATACCAACAACCCTCCCTATGAATACATTAAAACCTAATATTTCTAATGGAGGCACATGATATGTTTTTCAACATTTGTTTCATGAAACTACTATTGATACATTTACCATGGGGATACCAAATGTTTCAACTCAAATACTAGTTTTAATGCCTATTAAAACCATGATTACGTCCCATTTGGTGAATACTCATATTTATAATCTAAATCCCAATGGTTCTACCTTTAAAACACTAATTTAAGTTATAAAGAACTTGGATAACAAATTCACAAAAATTGAAAAAAATACTTTAAAGTATCCTCATGTTATTTATTTTGAAGATGTGTTACACAACCCTATTGCATATCTTTTCAACCTTTTCCAATTGGTTTTATTTCACCTAAGTTCACGTTTTATGATGGAAAGAGTGATATTAAATATCATATTCAGTGCTTTCATGTTTCATGCCTTGAATATGATTACAATGATAAAATTTTGACAAAATTATTCCTAATAAGCCTCAAGGACTATGCATTGAGGTGGTTTTATGATTTACCTCTCCAATCCATGAAAGCATTTAAACCTGTCATAGATCAATTTTTGGTAGAATTTTCCATTGATATTTTTAAAAAAGTTTCATATGCTCAAAGTACAAAAAACAAACACAAAATAATGAACCTATAAATGAATATGTCTTGAGGTACAAGACAATTATAGCTAAAATGACCAATCCTATGGTAGATAAGGAATTATAATACATATTTAATCAAATTTTTATTTCTCCTTTACATGAGTCCATTATTTTCAATAAGTTTAAATATTTTGATGTCTTATGTCATATTGTATGGGACCATTAAATGAATCTTATTTCATTGAATAACACTGTATGTAAAAAACACAATAACTATATCTACATTGAGTACCAAGTTTACAATCAAACCAGGTTATAATGTAAAACCTCTTGAGCCTAAAAAGGAAACAACCAACATAGTAAACATAGTTTCATAATATCCTAATCAACTCATCTTATCTCATGAACCAAAGAGACAATTTACACTCTTACCCAAGTCTCCCACTTTATTACTCCCACGGCTAGTAGGGTGTCATCTTATATCTCTCCCTCATCCTATAGAGGTTGATATAAATAGACCTCTACCCAAAAGATATATGCAAATTCTTATTGTGATTATCACTAGAGACCATAACATTATACAAACATATATTTTACCTTTAATAATAATATCCAAGACCTTATTTATGACCAAAATATTAATTTTGATTATCTTTAAAAGGAATATGATTCACAATGTAATGATCACTAGAAATAGAAAATATTTAACAATCTTTTGAAAGACCATTCTAAGAAAGAACCAAAAGTGAAAATGGCATATAATGCACATCCTTCTCCATCACATTATGTGAAATATTTATATGGGATTATTGGTAGTTATACATGACATATAACTCATATGGTTTAGAGACCTTATATTAATTTTGATGATACTGAGATCAAGGATGATGAATCTTATCTTCATTCTTTATTCATTCAATAATTTATTTTTCACTATGTTATACACAATGCTATAATTGATAATTGTGCAAGTTAAAAAGTTTTCACTATGACTATACTTACACATATGGGTTATACTCGTCATTATTTGCATCCATCTACAAGATTAGATAAAGAATTGGATATGACCTCCCAGAAGATCCTTGGTGAGATTTACCTACCTTTATAGGTCAATTATGCACATGTGGTTACTACCTTTTTAGTTATACATTCCATGGGAATATTTGATATGTTATTTTGAACACTTTAGTTCCATACACTTTAAGCAGTACCTTATAAAGTGCATGGGTGCATTATCTTGAATAAGAAATAACTTATAGCTAGATATCTAACTATAAAACCTAAAAAGGGTAAGTAACATACAATTCCCTTTAATAGGTGGCCATTAATTGAGATACCATTACACCAAATACATGTAGCTTCATTAAATATAATAAATGACGTAAGTTTCAAATGTGAAGAAGTGTGGAGAACCTACTTATAAAGCATTACCCCATTAAATATATTGTTATAGAGTTATCAGTGGTGTAATGATAATGTTATGGATATGTCCTAGTGAGTGGATGAAGTTTTTTGATAGCCTAAGTAATAATGACAAAGTGTACAATGTACTTGTCCCAATATGCTTGAGGTTGGTTTGGTTGATCTTCAATTTTTGAAATGATTAGAGATGTTCAAGGATGAGTATGGTAATTTGATCATGTATAAGAGGTCCCTAAGATGGTTCTATGATTTGAGAGCTTGTGTGCATAAATGGAATTCATCTAGTAGTCCATAGTTTTCATCTAGACATTTTGGGTCCAGTGGTAAAAATTTTGAGTAGGTAGTTTGCTGACATCACCATTACCATGTCTGGATGAGTTAGGTGGATTTAATCATATGGTTGTGATCAAATTAGTCCCTAGTTTCAATACACTAAATCATAGGTCATGCACCTAAGCACAGTTAAAGATATACAAGTATAAATTTAGGCTCCCAAGCATTTTGATAGTGTTTTCCCATACTTAGCCAAATTTTCATAAGGCAAGAAATAGCCAAGTAAGCATTTTTATGGTAGAATATCTCACACATGTGGACATTTAAATATAAGGTGATCATATGGGTTTTTTAAAATTTGTGCATTCTTATGCACCAAATTTTAGTTCATGCAATATAGTGCAGCAAAAGTTATGCATGTTCAAATTTAGTCTCATGGACAAGTTCTAAGCATAGTTAGCTCTTTGATAGAAGATTTTGATAAGGCATTTTAATGAAGATATATATTACACATGTGAAGGTTCTAGGAGCATATTATATGTTTATATTTTCCTATGTAAGGAAATTATAAATTCTAAATTATAGATCATGTATCCAAGCATAGAAAAATATATGACTATACAAAGTTTGTCTTGTAGGAAGATAAGAAGGTTCCCATAGTTAGTCAAATTTACACATGTTAAAGTTTGAGAAAGATAAATGGAGTGAATTTATTCAAAATGTTAAGAAGAAACAATATTAGGATAAGTGTATTATGTTTAACACTTAGTAGAGATAAAGATCGAGCTTCTTCCAAAGATCAATGGTGAGTGGGAGATCATACAGATAGAGATCAACAGTGCGTATTAAAGTCAAGAGGGCAAAGTGATATTTGTATATAATTTCTAAATCAAGGAAATATTTAAGAGATTAATGGGGCATGTTGAGTCAACATTACTAAAATTGCATGAGATGAGGTTAAAGTGACTGAGGTTTAATGTTTAAGCATTAGTGCCTATATGTTAAAGATCAAACAAGATCGATAGTGCATATTTGATCTGAGTAGTGAGGATACGAGATGTGAGTATAATGTTTAAAGTTTAACTATGATCGTTGACATTTAAATATTTTAATTTAATAAGGTAAAACAAGTGTATAGTTTTTGGAGTCATATCTTTTGATCTAGAACAAATTTGACCGCATACAGTAAAAATCAAAGTGGTATAAGACACAAAGGCACATCTATAAATATGTATTTAAATATCTAGAAGTGTGTATAGATAAATATATTGAGCTCCAAATTTAACTACGTTTTCATTCTTTTTTTCTAAATAACTTGAAAAGGATAATTGAGCTTGTGTTGATGTTGTTTCAATGTTTCTTGATGAATTAGCTATTGGATAGTGTTGTAGACTCCATGAGGATACTCTGTGTGGTTTTTTGAGGTTTGATAAATCTATCTTAAGTATGAAAAATTCTTAAGAGGTTGATTGTGTGTTTGATCATAATGTTCTTATGCATCAGGTCAGTGTTTGAGTTATTTAAGCATATACAGAGGGGAGAAAATACGTATGTGATCATTTAAGGATATTGAAGGGAACATAATGAGTGGACCCATGTATTTTAAAGTGGTCCTATGTTATTTTTTTCTCTAAATGAAGTGATAAATGGGTGAATAGGTCTCCATGAGACCTATAAAATCTATAAGGGTCTTATTGAAAGGTGTAGCTACTAAAGGGTGACCTATAGATTTTATGGCCAACCTATGAAGATTGTTTTAAGCTGTGTCTTGATCTAAGAGAAGCCTTAAGGGTTATGTCAAGTTAAATTGATGACTAAGGACTTGATAATTCATGATTGCTCTATATATACTGAAACAAAATTTTCTAGTTTCTAGACTTGTATGTGAGATTTTAGAGAAGGCTTGTGTGAGTAGTATGCAAAAAAGGAAGGATATGTAGTGTGTTTATTGGTTGAGTTAATTAACATAATAGTTTTTTGACTATGTGTATGACCTATAGGCTATGTTCCTAATGTGATAATAGTGCTCTTACAATTTGAGAATATGTGAATAGGTCTTAGTGTGCATATTAGGACAGTTTGAGTGAAGAAGGTGAGACATTGTGGCATGCCTATGTGAGAGGCATGTTTGAGATAAAGAGAGATTTTGTGTAGGATTTATAAAATAGAGATACATCATTAAGTTTCAAAGACATAATTTATAAGGTGGAGGTGTTCAAAGGACTTGGTCTTCCTTAGGGGTAGTTGCTCCTTGTGAAATATGTGTTTCACTAAATACCTTTGGTTAAGAGGATATGATCAATGTTTGCTAGTCTAAAGGAGTTTATCAGTATTTTGTTTGTAATTTATTATAAGATAGTATCCCATTTGTGTTATAGGATTGAGAGTGGGTTTTATTTTCCATGAGGCTTTCCCATAAGAGATATGTTTTAT
Organism: Torreya grandis; assembly: GCA_037957365.1. NCBI lineage: Eukaryota > Viridiplantae > Streptophyta > Pinopsida > Cupressales > Taxaceae > Torreya > Torreya grandis. The sequence goes on from JARHVA010002611.1 coordinate 209,056, forward strand.
GTGTTTGATCTTGTGGATGCATTGAATGTATAAGCTCTATTGTTAATGTTACGTGATCAAGTTGATATATGTTGACTAGTTAATAGTTTAAAGGACTACAATTAAAATTGAAATATCTGAGCTCACTAATTCACACCCCTCTCTCAGTGATTGTACCTCTAATAATTGGTATCAGATCAAGTTCTTTGGTAAAGGCTTAATAGCTTTAAGGTGATCCAAGGTACAATATGGGTAGTCATCAAGGAGATTTCTCTGTTAAGCAATCATTGATGTTCAATGGATCTAATTATGAATTTTGGAGTGCTAGGATGAGGACATACATTATATCTCTATGGTTTGATGTTTTGAAATTTATTATGGATGGATATGTTGCTCCTATTATTCTTCCATCTAGTGTTGTAGACAAGAAGTTGTTTGATAACAATTCTAAAGAAATAAATGTTATCACTGGTGGTGTTTTAGAGACTAAATACACCAAGGTCATCCATTATAAATTTGTTAAAGAGATATGGGACAAAATCTAGATCATTTATGAAGGATATCCAAAGGTCAAGCTTGCTAAGTTATAGACTCACATAAGGTAATTTGAAAGTCTCAAGATGAATAAAGATGATACTGTGGCATCCTTTCTACAAATAGTTGATGAGATTATGAACATCATCAGAGATCTTGGAGAAAACCTTAAAGAGGCTACTATTATTTAAAATGAATTAAATTTATCTATCCCTAAAATTTGATATAAAAGTATCCGCTATAAAAGAAAGTCATGATCTTACTCAATTGAATATGGACCAATTGCATGGCACCCTTACTTCCTATGAGACGAGGAAGAATAATGATATACCACCAAAGAAGGAAGAAAATGTCAAGACTCAAATGAATAAAAAGAAGAAATTCCAAGGTAAGATACTTAAGAAAGATGATATTATTGATATAGATGAGGATGAACTAATTGCTTTGATTTCAAGGAAATTGAGAATAGGTTCAGGCGAGTATAAAGGTAAATTACCTCTCAAATACTTTAATTATGGTGACATAAGACATTTTTATAATAAGTACCCTCATAAGTATAAGAATTATGATGAGGAATATCATGATCAAGGTTATGATGATAGAAAGAGAACATTCAGGTTTGATTAAATAAAAAATGGATTCAAAAGGTTTGATAAAAAGAAAAAGTACTTCAAGGACAAAAAGAGTCTTTACAGCAAAGAAGATTGTATCTCATCAGATGAGAGTGAATATAGTGACTTAGAGTATGATAATAAAGATGATGGTCTTATTGAAGATATATAAATTTTCATGGCTAAGGAAGGAAGTTGATCACATCAAAAGGAGTCTACTTGGAGTGATTCAAATGATGATGAAGATGAAGTAGACTATGAGACTATATTGACTAATGTTCATGAAGAATTAAAGATTGAGAAAAAGATTATTAAGAATATGAAATCTAAACTTAAGAAATTTGAGGATAAATTCAGTGTGTTTGAGGCAAGAATGGATAAAGATGCCAAAGAGCATGAAAATATGGCCAAGCATCTTAGTTTTCAATTAGAAGTCCTATTTACAAGTTAAAAATATAAAGAAGATGAATGTGCAAGGTATGTAATTTGAAATGAATCATTAAAATCTAAGTTAGAGAAGGTATCTAGTAAGTTAATGTCATTTTTGAGATTTGAAAAGAGCTCAAGTGATCTAGAAAACATTTTGAATGATCAAAAACATGCAAGTGATAAGACTAGTCTTGGATACAAAGAAAAACTAGAGACTACAACTCAAAACAAGATGAAGACTAGTATGAACAAAGGCAATCTGACTTTGAAGATAAATTATAAAACAAGGAATAAAGGTGGTATTATAATGAAGACAAATAAGATCATACAACCAAATTCCATGAGGTATACAAATATCAATGGTTACTACTATACTTGTAATCAGTTTAGACATAGAGCCAAAGATTATAAAAGACCTGTTAAGAATGAATTTGCATGGAAGTATGATGGGGGTCATTAGTCAAAAGGTGTGAGAAAGGTTGAGTGCTTCAAATATCATGATAAATGACACTTTGAAAAACATTGTCCATTCAAGTTAAGACAAGCTGAGTTTTCATCAAGGAGTATGGTTTACTAGAGTTGTGAATAGAGAGGTCACATTGCTAGATTCTGCAAGCAAAGTCCTACAAGATATAATAGGTTTTATTCATCTCATATAGTGAGATATGTAAGGCAAGTTGACTTATGGATACCAAATGTGGTAATTAATAACTATGATGATTCTTTAGGTCTAAGTAATCTATTTTCTATGGTGGAGAATAATACATATGTTAAAGAGTATTAAGAGCTCTCATTGATTACTCATGTTGAGAATAAAGAGACCAAGCTCAAGGAGAAGAATAAGGTACTATTTTAGGATAGTTCTAAGGTAAGTATGGATCCAAGTAAATATCTTTCTATTGTTGAGTAATCCTCATGCAAATAACATCAATTGTTTGTACCTAGTGATGAAGTTATAAGCTATAAGGTTGATTCTTCAAATGAAAAGGCATGTCAAGATTTCATAGTTGCTCTATATATTATCCATTATATATTTTAAGAAAAGGAGAGTGATATATAAGAAGACCCAACTATCATATTTTATATTATAGATTAAGAATTTGACTCAAGAGAGGATGTTTAGTATTGTGCTAGTCTCAAAATGAAATCAAAATGAAATAAACACACTAGCATAACATTTCTAGGCCTAGTTAATCAAGGGAGCTTAGTTAAAAAAACAAAAATGGAAAACACAACTAAAACATGAAATTAACACCTTCCTTCACCTTCCTTGGATGCTCCAAAATTCTTGTTGTAGTGGCTTTCTTGATTTATGCTCATGAAGTCTTCATCAATGGAGTGTGGCTACCTCCATCTCTCCTTAGCACCATGTTTGGCTTAGGCTTGGTTTAGCTTGGCTCAATATTTAGGTATTATAACACTAATTTTTATGAATATTTTGAATCAATTAAACATTATAAATTTGGCATATGAGAGCTTAGAATTAAATAGGCAAGGCCTCCTATTTATAGATTTTTGTAAATTTAGAATCAACCTAAATCATCCATATCAAGGTGGAGATGTGTGGATAAGGATTAATTAAATTATGTAATTAAAATTCATAAGTAGGCTCATCAATATTTGGGATAGAGGGGAATTAACTAGGCATGGATAGTCTTAATGAGGCATGGGAGGCATGAATCATGATATTTATGGCATTTATGGCCTAGGGATGTCTTCCCAAGAAATGATGTCACTTTGATGATGTAGATATTCAATATTCATTTCTAAAAAAAAGTATTAAAAAATCTCCATGTAAAACTAACTTAAGACCTTTATTTGGTTTAATTAGACTTAAGCATGATTATGTAATTTGGTGCAAATCTTGGCTCTTTGCTACACAAATTAATTAAATTGGTCAAAATGTCCCATTATTGGCTCAAAATTTGACTAGATTAGAATTGGAATTTGATGTTAGATGCATTAGAACCATTATTCCATTTAGGATCTTGTAAATGAAAAATAATAAAGGCACATGTCTTGTAAAATAAATTTGATAGAAAAGAGCAATCCAAAGCACCTAGGTTCACAATTGGCATTTTGACTTGAAATTATCTAATCAAAGTTAGTTGGCCCATTAATTTAAATTACCCATTTAGTGACACCCTATCCAAAATAAACACTTGAATATATCAATTTCAACTCTTTTAATGTGTTTTAGTGTTTTTAAGCCAAATTGTGAATTTTGGTGGAAACTAGTCAAAAGCTTGGTTGGAGTTATTAGTGGCTAGTTTTAGGTGTATACAATTTACCCCTATTTGGGAAGGCATTGAAAGCTATAGGAATAATAATGTCTTATAAAATAATGAAAAGGTCATGTATGCCTAAAACTTCAATGATGATGAACTAACTGCATGATGCCCCTTTGAGGGAATGGTTAGTATAAGAAAAGGTCAAAAAATAGTACCTCAAAAAGAAAGAAGTGAAATGAGGGGACCAAAGAAAGGAAAATGATGGGGTGAAAACATAGTGAATTTGAAAAAGTATTCAAAATCATTGAGAATGCAAGTGAGATGGTGTATAATGGTTTTCCTGAAGGTGGTTATAAGCATTATACCTAGATAATGGCAACATGGTATGATAACACAATTATTTGCCCAAAGGTAATTATAATCATTGACAAAATGGAACTACCCTAGTTAGGATAGACAAACAAGATAATAACATGCCCCTGTTTGGACAAAAAGAAAGTAAAGTTGATGAGAACATAATGATTTGCCCAAAGGCGGTTATAATCATTAAGAAATGTAGGTGGGATGGTGTACAATGATTTTCCCATAGGTGATTATAATCATTGGACCCAAATTATGGAAAACATGATTGATTTGGCTAATGATGATGATAAATTAACATAGAGGGTAATGATAAACTGGAATAACCTATTAGCAGGAAGATGCTCATGCAAACTAACAAAGGTTAAAATTATTTTATTATTTAATTTCACTATTTGGGATATGATTGGGATTGAATTGGAATGATGATATTGAATATATATCGATGTCACCATTGTTGATTAGAATTCCTATAGATGAGGTTTGTTGTATCACATGTTGATAGGCATCATGGTAAAACATCATGAGTACTTCGTTGAAATATGCATAGGGACTGACTCCCATAATCTAATACTTAATAGAAAATAGTGTACCAATGATAGAAACCATGATGCCAATGTAGATGTATGAATATGGATGAACTCAAGTGTAAGTTTGGGCAATGAATCACCTAATGAAGACACATAGATTGAATCAAGGAAATAGTACTAAAAGCAAACAAATAGGCACACAAATAAAACAACAAAGAAATAAATAAACAAATAGTTTAATATAAGCCATATGAACATTGCCTCAAGAAAATAGGTGAAAATTTAACAAACTAATAGAATGGGAGAATATAAGAAAAGCAAGGGGGTGGATGAGTTGTCTCCATGTGCACTAGGCAAGTGGATGTTGCCTACATTTTTCCATGGATGTAATATCTAATAAAAAATTTAGGCCAAATGTAGTTCTCCCAAGAAATGAGAAGAAAATGATAACTAATTAAAACAACATAATGGATGCAATATAAAAATAGGAATAGTCTTAAAAAATAGAAATTTCATGGGATAAAAGGCCAAAAAGGATGGGGAAACTAGGGAACAAGTGGTTTTCTTGTGACTTAGTAAGGGTTCCCAGAATCTTTAAGGCAAAGAAGTGGTCAATGTTTTTGGTTTTTTGTTAAACAGTTTGATAAGTGTTTTTGGAATGTTTGGAGTATCTCAAATTGATTGAGAATGACAAGACACTAGAATGGTTCCATCTCATAAAATGGTAAGAACATTTCCTAGGTTGATTGCAAAAAAATGAGAGCATGGCTCAGGTTACTCACAAAATGGTAAGAGTGTGGCTTAGGTTGCTCACAAAATAGTGAGATCATGGCTTAGGTTTCTCATAAAATGATGAAATCATGGCTTAGGTTTCTCATAAAATGGTGAGAGCATGGCTTAAGTTTCTCACAAAATGATGAGAGTGTGGTTTAGGTTGCTCATAAAATGGTGAGAGCATGGCTTAGGTTTCTCATAAAATGATGAGAGTGTCACTTAAGGTGCTCACAAAATGATAAGAGCTTGGCCTAGGGGTGATTGAGCTGACATCAACAAGTAGCAAGCACTACCTACATAGTCTCAAATTAGGACCTCAAGTCACTATAGTTATACCCCGCCATAGAGGAATCTAACTAGTGTAATAGGCAATTCAAACAAAATAGGCACAGTTGGGATAAAGACATAGTATGGCATAAATAAGGGCTAGTTGGTATGTCATAGCTTAATAAACAGATGTTGCCCCTATTTTTCCCATAGGTAGTTATAACTAGGACATAATGGCATAGATCAATGGTACTAATTTTCCCATAGGTGATTATAATTAGTAGTAGGACTAGTGATAAGAAATGAATAACAAATGAAATACGAAATCACCAAAACTTATATCATACTGATCTAAAATATGATCTATATCTAAAATTCTAAAAATAATTGTTGAAACTGATCAGATTGATTGGTGTTGAAAAGGTGCAACCAATGGTGCAACCAAGGTCAAACAGGCTAGGTAAATAGGATTCAAAACATGGTTGGTTGATAAAAATAGAATGGTAAAATGAATAAGTAATAGGTGAAGAGGAATGATAAGAATGACATTCATATAAAGAAGAATAGTGATAAATTGGCACAACTAAAATGGTCCTTTATAGATAATACACCATAACATTTAATCATAGTACCACTTGAAGTGAATAATATTCATCAACTCTAGTCTTTCATCTCCATCTGGTGTGGCAAGCTAGTATGCTCTTGATCCATAATCTATAGTAATGATGAAAGGCCATATTCAATTTGGTTTGAATTTATGTTTATGCTTATTCTTGGCCATGGTATTCTTTTGGTTTTCTTTAAGAAAAAGATCACCAAGTTAAAGTGTTATATACTTGATTCATCAATTTTAATGGCATTTGAGTCAATTTTGATATGCAAAAATATTGTTGAGTACAACTATGTTCATCAAGTAGGTCTAGCTCTTGTAGGCAAGCTATGTGATAGTCATGATCATCTAGGACATGTTTGAAAGATATGCATAGTGAAGGAAACTCAACCTCAATGGGTAGGATGGTTTTTATACCATAAACAAGTAAATATAGAGTGGCTCTTATGGGGGTATGGTGATCGGTATAACATGTCCAAAGGGCATATAATATCTCAAGGTGCCAATCATTACTGATATCATTGACAAGATTTATGAGAATGTTAACAATGGTTTTGTTTGATGCTTCAACCTAGCCATTCCCTTGAGGGTAATATGTCATAGAAAAAAGTTGTGTGATGTTGTATTAAACACATTGTTTGTCATCATCCATTTTCTTGAATGATCCTCCATTATCAGATATAATATTAGAGGGGATACTATAGTGACAAAAGAGATGGTTAAAAATAAACTTGGAAATTTGCTTTCTAGTTATGTGAGGGGTATAGCTTCAACCCACTTAGTGAAATATTTGGAGGCAATAAGGATATGTTTATGGCCATTAGATGAAGTGGGTTTGATCTTCCCAATGAGGTCAAGGCCCCATATAAAAAATGGCCATGGTGTCAATATTGGTTTCATAGTCTTTTCTAGAGTATGAATCAAATTAGCATACCTTTAACATTTTTTGCACTTATTTACATATATAAATACATATATTTCCATCATAGGCAAATAATAACTAGTATGCAAGAGTATATTAGATAAGATGGCCCCACTAGAGTGGACTCCACATACCCCTTCATGAACTTCCCATAATGCTAGTGCAGATTCTACCTAAGTTAAATAATGAAGTAGAGTTCCATCAAAACTATGATGGTAAAGGGTTAATCCAAGTAAGGTATAATGAGTGGTTTAGTAGATAAAGGCTTTGGTTTGTTTTTGGGATAGGTTAGGTGGTATAAATTTGTCATGAAGATAGTTATAAAGGTCTAAATACTAGATAAAATTAGTACCAATAATATCACAAATCATTACCATAATTAAAGGTTCTTGAGCTGGTGTGACCAAATTGTCAATGAAGAATTGATACTCTTTAGCTTTGTCTATTTTTTGAATCAGAGAGATAATATTAGCCATGGCATTAGTAGTTCTATTACTAGACCCTGGTATATGTTTAAATTGGATATCTACAATTTACTATTTTAGGGTGTCAACCATAGATTTGTAAGGAACCAGTTTGTCATCTTTAGTTTGGAAATAGTTTGTGACATAATTGATGATTAAATAAGAATCACCATAAAACTCGAGATGAGATATTTTGCATTGTACTTCCTATCAAAGTCCTGCCATAAGTGCTTCATACTTGGCCATGTTATTTATATAAAGAAAATTGATCTTGACTAATTTAGGGATTAGATCCCCTTATGGTGTAATAAATAAGAGGCTTACCCATGATCCATGTGCCATGAATGATCCATAAAAATAAAACTTTCATTGTTACTCCTCAAAAGGTGTGTCAATGATGGTCATTATGGATTCATCTAGAAATTAGAATGTAAGTGGCTCTGTATCAACAAGTGGTGCTTCAACAAGCTGATCTATAAGAAATTACCCCTTAATAGATTTTTTATTAACATATTTTATGTCAAACTCACTTAGAAGCATGATCCATTTATCCCTTTTTCTTTGTAAAGTTTTTTTAGATAGTAGATAATTGAGTGGATCTACTTTTGAAATGGCCATGGTCTTATTGTTCAACATGTAGTGTCATAGTTCTTGAGCTATGAAGACCATGGCTAAATAGGGTTTCTATATGAGCATATAATTGTGTTCATATGTGACCAATGTATGACTTAAATAGTATATGACATGATCTTTTCTATTATCATCATTTTGATCCAAAAGTGCCCATAAGGCATTGTCAATAGCTGATAGATACAACAAAATGGCTTTTTCAGCATAGGAGGTAACAAAATAGGTGGATTTTCTAGATAGTCCTTTGGTTATTTAAAATATATTTGGTAGTGATCATCACAATGAAATTTTACTCCTTTATTTAGAATATGTGTAAAAGGGTGGCATTTGTTGACTAATTAAGATATGAATCATCAGATAGACTGGATCTTGCCTTATAAACTATAGAGTTGCTTCAAATTGGTTGGTGGTAGCATCTCTATTATATCTTGGACTTTGGTTGGATCAACCTCAATACCTCTATGAGACAAAATGAAGCCAAGTAATTTTTTTTATGTTATTCTAAAAACATATTTATTTGGATTTAATCAAACCTTTTACTCACACAGTCTTTTAAATATTCTATGTATCACTATTGGATGGTTGGCCTTAGTCTTTAATTTTCATAGTATGTCATCAACATAGTCTTCAACAATATCATGAATCATATCATGGAATATGATGGTCATGTATCTTTTATAGGTGGTTCCATCATTCTTAAGACCAAATTTCATTACCTAATAATATAATGATCCCCATAGAGTGGTGAATGTTGTCTTGTGTTGATCTTCGGGTGCTATTCTAATATGGTTATATCCTAAAAATACATCCATGAGTGAAATCATATCATAACCCACCATGGATTCAATGATCATGCCAATATTAGGGAATGAAAAGTCATCCTTAGGGAAAGATTTGTTTATGTCTCAAAAATTAGTACAAATTTTGATTCCTTTAGGTTTTTTACTAATAGGTACAACATTAGATATCCATTCTGATTAGTCAATGGATTGAATGCATCTTACTTTTAAGATTGTTTCCAAATCTTTATTTAATAATATAGAAATGTGAGGATGCATATTGCATATTTTTTTCTTAATTGGTTTGTCATTAATATTTACCATAAGTGATGTAAAACCAAGCTAGGGTCCAAACCTAGCATGTCAAAATAAGTTGATACAAAGATATATACAAATTCTCTCAATAGAGATGTAAATATTTCACGTTCCTCCTCAGTAAGGGATGTGCCTAATTTTATCCATTTTGGGTTTGATGGAGTCATGATGTTTACCTTTATTTTATCTTTGACTAGAAGGGTTGATTTGTCTTCTAGGGTAGTAGGTAAAGACTTGAACTATTGGACTGTATTAGGGTCCTCTATTAGGACTTGTTTTTCACTTCTCTTAGGCATGATGAATTTGAGTCCCCTAAGAGGAGATCTGGCCATGTGACAAAAATAGTTATAAATACTTAAAGAATTAGATCAAACACCTGTTTCTCAAAACTAAACTCAAATCCATATGCAAGTTCATCATTAGTGGTCTACTAGTCTAAATTTGAAGAAGAGTGAACAACCCCATCTAATAGAACCTAAAATAGGTTTTCACCACTAGAATGGCCTTTTTATTTACCTTTTCCCTAGTCAAAAAGTGCCTCAAATAGTTTTTCACTTTGGGACCTCAATGTTTTATTTATTTATTTTGGCTAAGGGTGTTCACCCGCTCTCCAAAATAGGCTTCATGATCCAATGTGATTGAGAATGTTGATTATGATCTCTCAATAGAACATTGTCTTTAAGGCCTATAAAATCACATAATGCCTCACTAGTCTAAAACTCATAAATTGGTAAATGGGATTCTTATTGATCCTAATCTATCAGTTAGAGGTAATATAATGGCAATGAATGATTATGAATGATCAGGGTAAGGGTACAATTGAATGAGAGTTAAATAACTTGGTTTGAACTATGTCATCAAAAAGGCTATGATTAGACTCTGCTTTAATGTTGACATCATCATCACTAGTTTTTGGTGATGGAACATGATTAAGGTATATGGAGTCATCCCTGGGTGGTTTAAATCCAAGTCCATATGGTCTTTTGTACTTAGTTATGGAAATTGGCTTAATGGTCTTCCTTCATAATCTTGATTCTGTATGATCTTATTAATAATAGGATACTTTTCACTTTTATAACAATCATCTTGGTTGTCATTGTATAACCATGATTCATCTCCCTTGAGAGGGTCTGATTCTAGGCTAGATTTTGGTATAAACATCAAAAGTCCTTTATTTTTGCTCCTTTTTTTCCAATGTATGTGTGGGATATCTTTAAGTCTTCCAAAGATTTTTGTGTTTTGAGGAAGATTGGAAATATGAAAGGTATCATGCATCAAATATTCACTTGGGCCATTAGCTGAAAAGGTGTAATGATTGAAAGCTTTAGGAGGTAGCATATGGGAAAGAGAATCTAAGGTATTAGGATCTATGCAATTGTCCTTTAGATAATCAATAATTATGGCCTTTCCTTTATCTTGTTTAGTACTTAGATTCATGGCATATTCATAATTGTAGCTTTGAAACTCAGCCTTGAGATGTTTGTAGTATTCATATGGGTGTAAATCTCTTAGAATATTTACTTCTATCCTTGAGTGTGAGAACTTGATACATTGGTATAGTGTTGATGGGAATACATGAATTTCATGTAACCAAGGCCTACCTAGAAGCATATTATATGATAACTCAATATCAAGCACATCAAAAAGTGTATCATGGGTTAAAGGCCCAATGATAACTAGTAAGATAATCATGCCTTATGATTCTCTCTCTTGATTATCATAGGCTTTGATAGTTATCATTTTTGGTTAGAGATCTACCATTGTGTACCCAAGAAGCTTGATGAGATTTAGAGACACTATGTTGAGGCCTGATCCATTGCCTATAAGGACACATTTTAATTTATTCCACTTTATATAAAATTCTATGTATAATGCATTATTATGGAGTAAGCCAAGGGAAGACATATTGCTTTGGTTGAATGTGACTTGTTGGGTTGGAGCTACGTGTCCAACCAAAGCTTCAAATTTATCAAGGGATATGTTACTAGCAATATTGTATTGGGTTAAGAACTCATTCAAAATGTTCTTGTGGATTGTCAACATTCACAACAAATCTAAAATAGAGATTTAGGTTGGTGTCTTTTGTAATTATTCCATGATATCAAACTTATTTTTTGGGTCAGTGGTAAATCGATTATTTTGAGTTTTATTGGTTGGTTAGGTAGTGGGCAAAGTGGAAAATGACTCTAGGCCTAGAATGGTGATCTTTGACCTTTGAGTTATGATTGCACAATCAGGATTGTATATAGGACCATGATTACTAACAGATGATGGTGATGGTGTGGGACTAGATATGACAAGTCTTGGTTATTGGTGCACTCACATGTGGTTATAGGATAAGGACAAGTTATCAGTATAAGGTCTAAAAGTGGAAATCCTAGTTTGTTGGTTCACCTATGTGTGGTCCCAGGTCAAATAAGGATTATTCATGTAGTTTAGTTGAGCAGTATTATTTAGAAATGGTCTAGATTGATTATAATTTGGCCTAAGATTAATGGAGATGGAATTAATGATACCTCATAAAATATGATATACAACCCTATTGTAGTCATGCAAAACTTCATGGTAGGTTTGTTGGTTGTTACCATTCTAACTTTGGTTTTGTCCATTATTCTGATGATGTTGGTTTTATTGGTTATACTAAGTTGACATTTGATTTTAGTAGTATTAATTTTGTTGTTACATAAGTCATGGCTATTGTTGTTGTTGGTTATGCTATGGAAAAAGGTTTTGATAGATGCCAAGAGTCTGATTAGAGGTTGAAGCACCACCATCTAATGTGATCTCCCCATTCTCCAATATTTTTTTAATTAAATGCTTGATTTGCACACATCTTCATAAATTGTGCCCATTAACTTGATGATACTCATAGAATTCATTTTCATGGTACTAATCAAGATAAATAATTCTTTATGGATAATGCTTTGGTATAGGCCAACTAATCAAATTTGCAATGATAAGTTTGTAAAATACAAACTCAATAAGATCTCCAAGGTCACTAAAAACATGATGCATGGGCACAATTCTTCTTAGAGGTGGGTTTTGCAATGGCAAGGGTTGTGGTATTTTTTGTGTGGGTCTTGGTTATTGTACTTATGGCACTGGTTGGAGAGGTTTTTGTGTAGGATTAATTCGAAAAGGTTGTGTAGATTGAGCAGACTATGTTTTCACCATTTGGACATGACATAACTTGGTTACTCTATTTCCCATAACATTCCTATTACAATTAAATTGATTTGGGATATATTGGTTATTGGCTTGTCTAGTTGTGATGCTTGAGCTTGGATTGGATGTTGGTTTTGTATATTTCCTTGATTGGTACCTTGGTTCTGATTAGTTGAATTAAGCTTGATGACTCCTTTATTAATGAGCACTCACTTGATCAATAAAACTTTGTCAATTATTTCTTTGAAGGTATGTGCACACTATAGTTCTAGATGATAGGATATCTCACTATGCAAGTTTTTAGTGAATATAATGGCTAATTTTTTATCTAGCAAATTGTGATTGAATATGCTTTTAAGTGTTCTCCATCACTGTAGATAGCTTTAAAAACTCTCACCAATTTTTTTCTTAGCTTACATCAAATCAACCAGTGAAATATCATGCTTGATATTATAGTAAAAGTGCTACACAATCTTATTTGAAAGTTCATCAAAATAAGTTACTAAATTCTTAGGCAACTTCAATAACCACTCCAAGGCTTGTCTAGCTAATATCTTTAGAAATAACAACAAAAAGTATATATCACTATATGCCACTGGCTAGCATGCGATAAAGAACTTAGTTAAATGGGCTTTGGGGTTGCTTTTTTCCTTGTATTTATCAAATTTTGGTGGCTCATATCCTAGAGGAAATGAAATTTATAAGTACTCCATATTGAAATGATAAGAACACACATCATCTAACTTAAACTTTTTAACCTATTTCCCTGCTTAGATGGCCACAATTTCATCCTTCATTTATTGTAATTCTTGGGATAGGAAATTCAAGGGAACATTTGTTTGAGGGGGAACATTGGCTTGGGTAGATGGTTGTGTGGTCACAAGTGAATCAATTTGAACAGGGTATGATGGGTGTATTTGGTATACATTATATTGGTTGGGAAATGAAATAGGAATACACATACATGGATTAGGATGTACTTGTTGAAATTACACATTTGGTTGTGTGATGTTCTAGATTGGGTTCGTAATGAAGGTTTGACTTGGAGGATTTTGAGGTTAGGATAGAGGGATATAATGATATTATGCTTATTTTGGTTGAATAGGGATTTTTTTGACCACTCGAACCTTGTTGTTGAATGAGAACTTGTGAGCCAAGACCCTGTCCCTGAACTTATGGTATGCTCTACATAAAAGGAAATTTTTACCTAGTAGGTATTTGAGAGACATTAGAACCCCCTTATTGCATAAACCTCAATTGGGAAGTGGATTTATATTGGATATTTGGCACCTGCCACTAACCAACATGAATACGTTGTTGATTAAACATTTTTGGTTTTAAACTAGCATGTTGGTATGTGAAGAAGAAAGTACATTTACTACTACCTAATGAGGTGGAACATTAGTTGCCTCTTGTTGAAGTAGAAATATGTTCATCCTCTACTACATTAATATATTCATTTATGACTATTATTATAGAATGTTATTCATCACCTATTGAGGAGGAATATAATTCATCTCATTCCATTATTGAGGCACAACATTAGTTACTAGTTAACTACTTGATCATGTTGGTTGTGTGCTAGATGAAGCAACTAGTTGAGGTTGGGGTGTAGAAGCTCTCATTCCTAGGTTTATAGAGCCACTCATGGTATTAATCAAAGAAACATATTATTAACCAATTATTTATGTATTATTACCACTTTGATTTAGATTAGACATTGCCTACGCATTATCCATTATGTTTTGTTCATTATTCTATGTATAGGTAGAAGACACTTATTTGATAATCAACATATGAAACAAGTTGTCTACCTAAGTCTTTTATGTGAATAAGTTTAAACTCTGGTTGTCTTGACTAGTTAACTCTATCAACACTCCTATTAAAATTGCACACTAGATTCAGGTAGGTTTGATATCTTGTCTGCATTTGGTTAAGGTGGTCTTCCATTAGGCTATTTCCTTTGTTAGGCATATTAAGGTCTTGATATGTCATTTGGACTAAAGTTAAAGTATTTATAGAAGAGGCCTACTGATTATATAATATGTTGTGAGGCATTATTACTAGGCTTGGTAAATTTTCATGAGGGAAGTCTGTCAGAAACTTAGCCCCTACTTCTATGGCTCTAACCAAAATCTCATCTTTGTTCTCCAAAAAATGATGCTCAAACAAAAAATGGATCATATGTGGAAGCATATTAATATATCATTATTTTTGAGGAACTGATTCTTCAATTATGGGTATCATAGCTAGGTATTATACGATTTGTTCTTGGTTCTATTCTAAATATGGTGGCATATTAACTAAATAGTTAGCTAATGGATCTTGATTTTCCACCACTATTTTAGTACTATAAGAGGAATAAGTATCTATCTCATAACCAATATTATCTTCATAGGGGTCTTGCACCATTTCTTCTTGTGTAACCACATTACTAATCCCCAGATTGTATATGATTCCACTATGAGTTTAGGAATACATGTTGGGATCCATAGTGAATGTTTTGTGATAGAAAGAGAGTTCTATAAACTCTAAAAAGATAATGTCTAAAATATGATGTTCAAACTTGGTCTAGATTCATCAAAAGGATGGAAAGGTTTATGTAATGCTTTATGATAAAACAAGCTAATGTTAAGTGTCTAGCATTACACATCTTATATAAAAAATATCAAGTAAATGGATGAAAAATAAAAATTCTAGACTTTAAGGTCAAAGCATTTTAAATTAGTCTAATCTAGGAAATAAATAGTTGCTAGGTATTTTGGCCAAATGTGGCATCAAAATCTAGGCTCAAATAAAGCATGTGCTAGGACTCTTGGCCAAATAACATCAAAATATAGACTTTGAAATAGATGAGATTTTAATCTAACAAATTTTTAAACACTTTTAAAAAAAACAAGGAATTTTATTCTTGGACATGAACTTGATCAAATAGGTATAAGGTATGAAATAAAAGGCACTCTAGAGATAGTTTATTCTCTCACAAATAATGGTATAAAACTTGTTTTTTTTTTGGAAAATAGGCTAGAAAAATGTGAATGGCGTAACTGTGCTAAATAAATATTTACAAAGGTATACTCAGATTGGCTTGAGAAAATGCATACAAACTTGAACACTATGAAATAATTTTTAAAATGTTTTGGGTAGCGTAACAATGCTAGACTACTCAAAATACCTGACAAAATGTTTTCTTCAAAAAATATTTAAGGAAAATATGGTTTGTCATAAATTTGGCAGCATAACTCTACCTTTATTAACTCAAATGACATACTTAACTTCAAAGATTTGACAATATCTATAAGGAAACAAAGTATGTATCCAAATGATCTAAGGCAGAATGGGATGGTAACACAAAAAAGTTTGGTGTATAGACTCAAAGTGTAAGTGTTTAGAAAAAAATGACTTAAGCCTATCAAGTGGTGATAATGATTATGAGTCTTAAACGAACTTAAATTTAAATGGAAATTTGAACCTAGGTTAAAACAAGTTTAACATGCAAATGGTGAACCCACTTGACACATCAACCCTTAGAACTTATAAAGGTTCAAATTCAAATGTGAATTATAAATGAAGGACTTAAACAAACTTTGGTAAAGGTCTAAACTCAATTGGGTAGCATAATTATGCCAATGTGGATGATATGACTCCAATTTTTGATGAACTTTGAACAAGGAAAATTGATTATTCATGTGGGAAGCATAATGCCTCTTTGTTGAAAAGAAAATAAGGACTATGTGTTTTTTCACACCAAGTTTTGACTCAATAAGAATTTAATCTAAGATAAAACCAACTAATTAATCATTCTTAGTTTTTAAACTGACAAGGTTGCTTGGTATTGTTGGAATCCATAAATATACTTCATTTGAGAGGATTTTACGTGTTCATTCAAAAGGAAATGTGCATTATATAGTAGGGTTTTTATACACCCCCTTGTCTCAAATGACAATACTATGACATGGACCTTGAGGTGCACCTTACACCAACAATACTTCCACGATAAGTGGGGATGTTGCTAAAAACTACAAGTTTCTAAATATTTCTATGAGAATCGATTATATAATGACTTTCATATCATGATGCAAAATAAAAGCACATAATTTGGTGTTCACAACACTTGGCTTGTTGTAAAAAGGTCTTGTCCTTTTTTAAACCACTATATCTATCACTACTCAGTGTAGTGTGATGTCCAAAGTGATGATATGTCTCATTTTCAAATCCAATACTAAAAGGTGGTTTAACTGATCAAACCTATGATCCTAGTGGGAGTGGGTGAAGTCAGTGTTAGGAGATGAAACCCCAAGTCAAAACCTACCTAAAGAAACTGTGGGAGGTAATGAAGTCCCCCTTAAAATCCAAATTTGCATAAAAATAAATGACTACTAGAAAGACTTTAGGGTTATTTTCAAGGTCACCTAAACTATGATGAGTTTTTGGGGAGTACTTTAGATGACATTCTTTATATGGCTTGGATGAGGCATGTTTGCAATAAAGATGGTGCTTTTGATTCCAAAAGTTTCCTAAAGGGGATGGATGGAAGAGCATACATGTAATGACATTCTTTTTACCAAATCAAGTTCTAATTAAATAACTATTGAAAATAAAAATTGACAAGTGTGTTCAATTTTAAGCCCCAAAGGAAAGATTAGGTGGTGTTCTTTTGACCCCTTGGTTTTAAGTTATAACTTTGAAAGCTTAATTATCAAAATCATTCACTTAAGCATCTAAAATTTTCATAATCACCAAAAAAAGGTTCCTAATTCATTTTAAATCATGAAAAGATGTCTTATTAGCATATTTTAACAAATTTGATGTCTGTCAATTACCTATCTACCCTTAAGGCATCACCCCAAAATCAAATGTGTTAGATTAGAAACATTTAAATAGATTTTAAATTTTTTATGAAAAATATATGTAATTTGAAGCTAAACTAATATCATATTCTAAAAATATAGAAGAAAACACATGGTTTAAAAAAGGCATCAAAAATAGAGTTCATAGGATCCCAAACCAAGCATTTTAAAATGGCCTATTAGCTCTCAAGTTTTATGTTTTAAAAAAAAACATAGTGAACCATCGATGGTTTACCTAACCAGCAATGGTTTACCTAATCGGTGATGGTTATATGACTATCAATGGTTTACTCAACTATTAGCAGTTTACTTAACTATCAACAGTTCCTTGTGTAAACCCATGAAGGTGAAAATTTGGCCTTAGAAAATCACTTAGAATTAGTTTTAAGCATCCAAATTAAAATTTTAAAGTTGCCTCATGCTCTTCTTCATACATGGGATGCATCTTATCCCACTAGGTGTGCCATTATGTGAACTAATAATTTAACTCAAGAGAGGATGGTTAATATTGTGTTAATCTCAAAATGAAATAAACACTAGCATAACATCTCTAGGCCTAGTTACTAGGGGGAGCTTAGTTAAAAAAACAAAAATGGAAAACACAACTAAAACATGAAAGAAAGACCTTCCTTCACCTTCCTTGGATGCTCTAAAATGCTTTTTGTAGTGGCTTGCTTAGTTTGTGCTCATGAAGTGTGCATCAATGGAGTGTGGCTACCTCCATCTCTCCTTGGTACCATGTTTGGTTTTGGCTTCGGTTGGCTTGGCTTGGCTCAATATTTGGGCATTATAACATGAATTTTCACAAATCTTTAAAATAAATTCAGCATTATAACTTTGGCATATGAGATTTTAGAATTCAATAGGCAAGGCCTCTTATTTATAGATTTTTACAAATGGCTAGAATCAACATGAATCACCCATATCAAGATGGAGATGTGTGGCTAAGTATTAATTCAATTATGCAATTAAAATTCATAAATAGGTTCATCAATATTTAGGATAGAGGGGCATTAAATAGGCATGAAAGGTATTTTTGACCAAATTTTTGCCTTTCAAGCCAAAATTGGGCACCCCTATTTGCAAAAAATTTGAGTTTATACCTTTATCCAAGTCTAGTATGCAGGTTTCATGTCCAGTATGCAAGAAGTGTTCTTATACAACGTTGAAGTCTTTTACATGTAAAAAAACCCAAGTGTTTTCCTTTTGAAATATTTTTTATTTAGTCTTTTGGCTAAGTCCTTTGCATTGAATTATTTTGGAGGTTTTTTTATGTCTTTTTCTAAGTGTATTTCTTTTGGGTTTTCTTCTGGCCAAGTGATAAATTATTTTAAACAATTTGTCTGAATCAAATCTCTCAAAGACAAAGTGGTCTCTTTCATTTTTTTGAAAAGACAATCACAAATTTTTGAAGGGAAAGTGGACCATTTCCAAAATTCTGAAAGGTATGCTTCATCTTTCCGAAGGGTATCTTTGAGGCTAAGTAGACCATTTCCAAAATTTTGAAAGACAACTACAAGTTTTTTGAAGGACATTTTCAATTCTTCTGAAAGGTCACTTCCATTTTCCAAAGGGCACTTTGTAAAAAGTCCATATAAATTGTCTTTTGCAAAAAAACCCAAAGGAAATGAATCCAAGGGACAAGTAGACCATTCCAAAAAAATTGAAAGGCATTTCATCTTTTTTGAAGGGTAGGTGACAAAAATCCTGAAGGACACTTATATTTTTTTGAAGACCACTTTCAAGCCAAAGGGACATTTGCACAAAGTTGAAAGGATTGTTTTAGGGAAGAGGTGGATCATTGAAAATATATGAAGGCCATTTTCACAAAGTGAAAGGGTCACTTGAATAAAACTAAAAGAGTTCTTTTAGAGAAATTGTTAAACACGAAAAACTTGAATGAATTATTTTAGGAGAATCATTAATGGACAAAATGCCAAGAGGAAATAAAAAAGATCTCAAATGAATTCCTTTAGAAAAATTGTCTAAAAGAATGTTGAAGACAAGAAGCTTGAATAAATACCTGGGGAGTGATGACCCGTAAAATGTCAAGTTTAGACTATGAAAACTAGTTGTTGAGATTCAAATAAAGGAGTGATAGCTCATAAAACATCAATCTTAGACTACAGAAAATAGTCATTAAAGTTTGAAAGAAAGGATAAATTAGAACCAGAAGACAAAGATAGAGGTGATAAATGGTGAGATATTAAACATATGTGCACAAGAAAATAGAAATAGGTAGGTCGATGGAGTGAGTTGTTATACCATTTCGTATCTCAACAAGCTAATAAGGAAAAACTAGCATCTAAATGAATTTCCAACCAGTGGACCCATTTATCACAAAACATAGTTTGGAGTATCTTGATCTTATTGGTATAACCAAAAAGATAACATCTTACATAATGTAGTGTAACTATTCTATCCTCAAGATGACACACGCCCAAGTGACCTTTGAACTTGCTTGGCTTGACCTCCTTCTGAAAACTATATATATGTATTCTTTTTACTAATTTGGGGGCCTCCAATGGTTATAATGAAACTCTTACCATATTTGTATTGTTAACTCTTAAATAAATATAAAAGTGATTTCACCATTCACACATTTCACTATTGAGTATAATTTTGAATCTTGTTGATAATGACTAGTGAAAAGGTTATTTTCTAATATGTCAATCTATGGTCACTTACTAATGTGTAGAAGGGATGATGTTGCAAGTCTCTATTATCATTATTTACTAAGTGTATAAATGTTTTAGAAGTATATATGTATTATCTTTGTAAAATCATTCATCACCCTCCTAAATGTTAAATACCTTCCTAAATCTAACTTATGAAATACTGATGCAACAATGTCTTTGTTATGAATTTATGTGAAACATCCTTGTTTACATTTAAGTAGTGGTTATAATAATTTAGGAGGATATCAAATATTGGTGCATCACCACTTGTTTTATCAATGTTTTCTTCTCCTTTTTCATACATAGTTGATAGATTAGAGAGAGCCTAAAAGGTGCATCAAGGGGAGCTAGCACTGATCTAGAGATTCATCTCAACAAAAGTGTCACCCATATCAAGAGAGATGATTACATTTTTATGCTTGGATGAAGAGAGTTGATAATATCTTCAAGGGTTCAAATTCAAGTGTCAATAATTTTTGGCATGCTCAATGGGACCTATCGACGTAGTGGATTACACCCGGGGCAGGAGGCCGAGCTCCTACCTTCCACACGCAACAATGGAAACTCCCCTCTCACCTATGAGACTGGCAAAGTTGGAGGGGAGAGTCTCTCGGTAAGGGCTAACTCCCTCTGATGTATCATCTAGGTTTTGGTTTCTCCTACTGCTAATAAACAAATGTAAAAAAGGGGGGATGAAAAGAGAGAGATATATGCTGAAAATAGAACCTAACCTAAAAAAGAGAAGAGGTGATACACCAAAAAAGTGACCCACCTAGCCTAAACATACACTTTTCACCAAAATGAAGTGCCTATACACTTCATCTGAAGTGGGAAAACCTTTTACATCAGTTGGTCAGGGGTTCGTGGAGATACAGGGAGGAAATAACTACTAGAGGTGTTCTGAAACACACTGCAGTAGCCTATCCACTTCACCTATACTCCTCTAGGGACACTTCTAACAGACCTGTAAAAGGAAAACTCAAAAATGCACTAGACATGCTGAAATCATTCTGCAAAATCATTAAGAAAATGAATTAACATAGAATCAAAGCATAGACACATACTAAAGATGAAAAACTCAGAATGGAGGTAAAAATGCTAAGTTCTAATTGAAGGTAAAATCTAGCAGAGCTCTGCCTTACAAGCCCGAGAGATTTTTGGGCAAAGTTTTGATTTAAGGCTGAGAGTGGATCCCTTCTCAAAAGAGAATTTTACCATATATAGAGGAAGAAAGAGGCCATTTTGGCACCCCTTTTTGCAAGTGGCCCATGCACACCGAGAGCATCAGGAAGATGAAATCATTGTTACTGATGTCACTCTTATAGAAGAGGCCTACCGAAACCATGCTGCATAATCACCCAAATTGACTTTGGCATTCAAAAATTAATGAAAGAACATGGCTATGCCTCTTTTATACAAATAGATTATAGTTTGTCCCCTCATCAATGCCAACTATAGGAAATAACTTGCACCACTTTTCTGGCAATGACTCACCTTCTCTTTACCACTTAGACACTTTGTCTTTTGCTCCTTATCTTCTTCCTACTCTTTTAGCCCTTGGGGGTGATCTTTTGGCAAGTCACTGCATTCCTTGGGCTCCTTCCATGATTTGGCACTCTTTATAGTTCAAAACAGATAGCTACTTCATTGTGTTAACATTGACATTCATGCGACCATCACCCAATGGCTAGTTCATCTGCTTGAATTTGAGAGCTTTCGAGACGTCACTGTCTTTGGCAAAAATCCATCGAGTCCTTCTATGGCTTTTCTTCCCTGTGGGTTTTCTATTTTCAAGCTTTTTCCCATGGACAAAAAGTCCATAGGAATTGGCCACTTTGACTTTTTTTTAGGCTCTTTGACCTTTTCTGCACCTTCGGGCCCTTTGAAAATCCTTTCCCCAAATTCCTTCAGGGCTTTTGTCTAAAGGAATTCCTTCAGACAAAAAGTCTGAAGAAATTTTGACTTAAGTCTTTTATCCCTTCTATCTTTGGGCTACCCTTTGAAACATTCTCTACCCTCTACAAGGGCTTCTGAACCTTGAACTACCCTCCACAAGGGCTTGTGGACCTTCAGCTGTAGGACACCTCATTGAACTAACCCATTAAACCAGCCCATTGAACCAAAATTGGTTCAACAATTTAATTGGTTCAAGACTGCATGTCGAGCCCATTAAACCAACTCATTGAACCAACTCATTGAACTGGTTCAATGGTTCAATGATGTGCACTGATGCCAAGTGAACCAAGCCTTTGAACTTGCCGATGAACCAAATGATTGAACCAATTCCTTGAACTAGTTCAATGGTTCAATGAAGTGCACCAAGCTTGTTGAACTGTTTGTTGAGTCCCTTTGTTGAACTATCTAATGAACTTTGCTGATTGAACCAAGCTTTGAACTGGCACATTGAACCAAACTGATGAACCAACTGAGTGAACTGAGCGATTGAACCATCTGATGAACTTTGCCAATTGAACTCTACGTTAAACCAAAGCATTGAACCAATTCAACAGTTCAATGCTACGTGCTGAGCCGCTTGAACCAAAGCCAATGAACTTTAAATGTTGAACCCACATTAAACCAAAGCTACTTAAACTAAGTGGTGATTGAATCAGCTAAAGCATTGAACTTAGTGGTTGAACCAAGCATTGAACTAAGGAATTGAATCGATTCAATGGTTCAAAGATGCCAACTTTTCTCATGAGTTTCTTTAGACAAGAGCTCGAAGAAGCCTTGTAACACCTGGAACTCTCTGAACTGATCCTTCATGCACCAAAAGACTAACCTACTGAGTCTATAGAAATCCAAAACCTGTAGAGTTTATAGATTTAGGCCTATAGAGTTCATAGATTTAGACCTACAGAGTCTGTAGAAATTCTGTAGAGTCCATAGAAATGAATAGATTCATGAAAAATCAAAAAATGAAAAGGCCTAGAATAGCAGGGGTAAAAGGGGACTGATTTTTTGCTTGTTGGGAAAAAAATGGTCAACAAATTGGTGACTCCTAGGGGAATCATGCATGTTATGATTAAAGACTAGTTGCCTTGCAGTCCATTGGGCATAGAGTCAGATGAAGCTATGAAGAAAGGTTAACAACAGCCCCAAAAGATCCAAGAATCAAAACATGGAGATTTTTACCCCACACACAAAGGGAAACACACAAGGCTAAAAAACACTACCTATGCAAACTGTACTTAGGGAAAATAGGAAAGACAACTGAAAGAAAACTACTATATACAACTAACCAGGTACCTCTACTTCCCTCTTGGATCAAAAGGAAAACTTATTAAGTCCCCTCCCTAGTAAGAAGAGTTATGGTTCCAGACAAGTGGTTGAATGAAATGGAGAGTTGGTGACCTACTCCTCTTGCCTATCACCTAGATTGGCTTGCATTTGAGTGGATCAGATTCAAACATGCTCCCAACATATCTATACTTTGTTTGTTCCTGTGAGATTTTTGAATGTTGGTCTTTCATGCTGGTGCTCTTCACCAATAAATCAATGGTTTTTGTCTCATCACCATAAGCCATTTGATATGTATAGCTCCCTTGCAGTGGATCATGGTCTAACCCATTTCCTTCTGCCTCATTGAAGGCTCTATCAAACTCATCCTCTATTCCCTCTTGGCCTTCTTGAAGATGGGTGACTGTGATGATGTCTAAAATGGAGTCACAAACTGATTGCTCATCCCACAAAACATCACCTCTCTATTCAAAGCTTTCTTCTTCAAGGCATTCCTCTAAGAAGATAGACATCTCCTTTTCCTCCATGATGATCAGGATCTCTAGATGTTAAAAGGTATCCTCCTGATCCTCCTCCAACTCAATCGCTTTGGCATAGTCATCCTCCTCATCGAAGAAACAAGGAATTTCATCAAACAAAGGAAGAGAGAGCTTACCATGCTTATGTTCCTCTTCATATTTTTGGAACATCTGCATGTATGCAAGACCTACATCTTCTCCATTTCTAATGATGTCTTCATAGGGAGCCTCCATGATGATTCTACCATCATTATCGCTCATGATAGCCCCTTGAGAAACTACAACTTGGATCTTCTGCTCCTCACTCACCTCCTACAGAACAGGTTCTTCCTTGAGAAGGGGTGAAGTGGGAAAACCATGTGGAAGAGGAGGCAGTCCATGAGCTAGAATCAAATGATTATCCTCCTTCCATTTGGATAGAACTTCATCAATATCGAGTGTGGCCTGATATCTCTCTTGGAAATGTGTAGGTGGGGTGTGTTCAGACATGGAATGTGCCATTGGGTTTGAATCATCCATCACACACTGGATGAGGAATCTCTCTCTGGATTCTAACTTTACAATTCTCCTGGCTAAATCTTCTTAGAAGAGCCTTTCTTAGAGATCACAAGAATCATGGGTAAGATTAGCTTTATCTTTTCTAAGGTTTTGAGCAAAACCTTTCTTCTCCTCTTTCCTGCCCCATGATTCCACTATTTCCCCCCAGGTCAGGAGGTTGCCATCATGGCGAAAGATCTCAGAATTGGAATTTGCCCTTTTGGTTGAAAGGCAACTAGGAGGGCTGCTTAAGGGGATTGTATGAATGTTTTGAGCTTGATCATGGTAATATGAAGGAATACAAGGCCCATGATTTTGTGTAAAGGGATTATACATACAAAAGTGATTTCTGATGGCACTAGGCTGCTTAACTAGTAGATTCAACTTAGAGTCACCATTGGTGTTGATGCAAAAGCTTCCACAGGCTAGTCAATTGAAGAACACACCAAAAATTCTTCAACTCTTTAGACAAAACTTGTCCTAGTTGGTCCCACCAAGCATGCCATAAAATTGTTGACATAGTGGATTGCACCTAGGGCAGGAGGCTGAGATCCTGCCTTCGACACATAACAATGGAAACTCCCCTCTCACCTGTGGGACTAGTGAAGTTGGAGGGGAGAGTCTCTAGGTAAGGGCTAGCTCTTGCTGATTTATCATTTAGGTTCTGGTTTCTCCTACTGCTAACAAACAAATGTAAAAAAGGGGGGATAAAAGGAGAGAGAGAGAGATGCTAAAAATAGAACCTAACCTAAAAAAGAAAAGAGATGATACATAAAAAAAGTGACCCAACCAGCCCAAACATACACTTTCACCAAAAAGAAGTGCCTATAAAGTTCATCTGAAGTGAGAAAACCTTCTGCATCAGTGGGTCAAGGGTCCGTGGAGATACAAGGAGGAAATAACTACTAGAGGCATTATGAAACACACTATAATAGACTATCCACTTCACCTCTACTCCTCTAGGGACACTTTTGATAGACCTGTAAAAGGAAAAATCAAAATGCACTAGACATGCTGAAATCATTCTGCAAAAGCATTAAGAAAATGACTTAACATAGAATCAAAGCATAGACACATACTAAAGATGTAAAACTTATAATGGAGGTAAAAATTCTAAGTTCTGATTAAAGGTAAAATCTGGTAGAGCTCTACCTTACAAGCCTGAGAGATTTTTGGGCAGAGTTTTGCCTTAAGGCTGAGAGCGGATCCCTTCTTAAAAGAGAATTTTACCATATATAGAGGAAGAAAGAGGCCATTTTGGTGCCCCTTTCTGTAAGTGGCCCATGCACACTGAGAGCATTGAGAAGATGAAATCACTATTACTGATGTCACTCTTCTAGAAGAGGCCTATCAAAACCATGCTGCATAATCACCAAAATTGGCTTTGGCATTCAAACATTAATGAAAGAACATGGCCATGCCTCTTTTTTGAAAATAGACTACAATTTGTCCCCTCATCAATGCCAACTACAAAAAATAGTCTGCACTACTTGACTGGAAATGACTCACCTTCCCTTTGCCACTTAGATGCTTTGTCTTTTCTGCTCCTTATCTTCTTCCTACTTTTTTAGCCCTCAATGGCGATCTTCTAGCGGGTCACTGCATTTCTTGGGCTCCTTCCATGATTTGGTGCTCTTTACAGTTTAAAACAAATGGCTACTTCATTGTGTTAAAATTGACATTCATGTAGCCATCACCCAATGGGTAGTTCATCTACTTAAATTTGATGGCTTTCGGGACGTCACTATCTTTGACAAAAATCTGTTGGGTCCTTTTGTGGCTTTTTTCCTTGTGGATTTTCTATTTTGGGCTTTTTCCCATAGATAAAAAGTCTGTAAGAATTAGCCGCTTTGACTTTTCTATGAGTTCTTTGACCTTTTCTACACCTTCGAGCCCTTTGAAAATCCTTTCCCCAAATTCCTTTGGGCCTTTTGTTCGAAGGAATTCCTTCAGACAAAAAGTTTGAAGAAATTCTGAATTAAGTCTTTTGTCCCTTCTATCTTTGGGCTACCCTTTAAAATGTTCTCTGCCCTCTATAAGGGCTTCTAGACCTTAAACTACCCTCCGTAAGGACTTTTAGACCTTTGACTGTAGGACACCTCATTGAACTAACCCATTAAACCAACCCATTGAACCAAAATTGGTTCAATGGTTCAATTGGTTTAAGACTGTGCGTCGAGCCCATTGAACCAACCTGTTGAACTAACTCGTTGAACTAGTTCAATGGTTTAATGTTGTGTGTTGATGCCAAGTGAACCAAGCCTTTAAACTTGCTGATGAACCAAATGATTGAACCAATTCGTTAAACTAGTTTAATGGTTCAGTGAAGTGCGCTAAGCCCGTTGAATTGTTTGCTAAGTCCCTTTGTTGAACCATCTGATGAACTTTGCCAATTGAAATCTGCATTAAACCAAAGTGTTAAACCAATTCAATGGTTCAATGCTGCACACTAAACCTCTTAAACTAAAGCTGATGAATATTAAATGTTGAACCCATGTTGAACTAAAGCTGCTTGAACTAAGTGGTGATTGAATCGGCCGAAGCATTTAACTTAGTGGTTGAACCAAGTGTTGAACTAAGGCATTAAACTGATTCAATGGTTCAAAGACACCAACTTTTCTTGTGATTTTCTTCAAAAAAGAGCCTGAAGAAGCCTTGTAACACCCAAAACTATCTGAATTGATCCTTCATGTGCTAAAGGACTAACCTATTGAGTCTATAAAAATCCAAAACCTACAGAGTCTATAGATTTAGGCCTGCAGAGTTCATAGATTTAGACCTACAAAGTCCATAAAAATTCTATAGAGTCTATAGAAATGAACAGATTCATGTAAAATTAGAAAATGAAATGGCCTAGAATAGTAGGGGCAGAAGGGGACCAATTTTTGGCATGTTGGGCAAAAAATGGTCAACAGGACCTAGATATCTAAGTCCTAGAAGATTATTCAAGATTGGTGTTGGTCTTGACATAGTTATAGAAAAAGAACCATTTACATTTAGTACATAGTGACTCCATTGAATAATTCAAAGTATTTAGTTAATGATCAATCCTTCTTTCCATGCCAAAGGTGACCACTAGGTTTACTGCTAAAGGTGTACCCTTTGAGTTTGTGGAATTACCTCCATATTCTACCAAAAGGTCTAGGTTTGTCAATAGTCAGCCTTACAAAATAAGTTTTGTGTTCAAAGATTCTAAGTTTATATTGAATTCTATTCCTAACATCCATAGTAATATTACCAATATGGCTATAAGACAACCTTTTATACCTTTTTGGGGGGCATCTCTCTTGTAGCTTTCCCAATATGATCAAATCCTAGGAGTTGCTCTCAAAAGTATCCCATATTTTAGTGGGGATATTCATATTAATTCCATTGAACATATTAGGAATATATCAAACTTTTTTAATAGGCATAACACCACTTAAGAAAATGTATCCATTAGGTTTTTAGCCTTATATTTCAAAGGAAAAGGTTTTTATTAGTATGGTACCCTACTTGTAAATTCTATTGGCTCATGGGATGAGTTGGGGACCCTATTAATTGATAGGTTTGGGGAAAAAGTGATCACCTATCTCTTATTGATAAATTGATCTCAATAAAGAGGGAACCACATGAGTTCATTCAGGATTTCAATACTAGGTTTCAAAAAACTTGGAATAGAATCCCAATTCTTGTAAGGCCAACTGCAAATTATGCATTTTATACTACTTAAAAGCATTGAACAGTGACATTACCATGATGATTCAATCTATGGCTAGAAACACATTACCTATTGCATATGAAATAGACATAAATGATGAAAATTGTCTTATCCAAGAAATAAAGATATCTCTTAGACCTCCAATGCCATTATTCCCTGATTTGCATTGTCCTAATCAAAGTGTGTTACCCACTTTAGCTCCTTTACCTAGTCAATAAAAATATGTCATTACCCCTGAAAATGAAATGAATGAAGTCAAATTTTGATTCAAAGTTTTAGTAATGAATTTGTTTCTCTCAAAAGGCAACAAGCCCAAAGCTATAGGCCTTATCAGTCCTACAACTAGTTTGGACAAACAAACAGACCTCCTTTTCAGGGCAATAAGCAAGGACAAGGCCAAATCACCCATGCCAAGCCTTATCAAATATATAGTCATAATTCTCCCTCATCCTCCAAATCCCTTGTTCCCACTCAAAATAATTTGTTCTAGGAACATCCCAACTACCCTTCTTTTGAGTAAGGTCAATAATAGGTTGCTTATGCCAATGAGATGCAAAATCAATGCATGACTACACAAGGTGATAAAACATATCAATTTTTAAATTTTGAGATGCCAACACAATTTGGGATGGAGAGTATATAGGTTTAGACTGATTCCATTCTCATTAATTATTTTTAGGTTGAGTTTTGTGCCATTAATTACATGGGGAATACAAGCAATTAGAATGCTAGTGTGCCTACCAACACTAGATCAAAGAAAAGGGAAGTTGAAGAAGTTCAAGGAACCAATCAAGGACCTATTTTGACTCATAAATAAGATAATATGGGAGGAGGTCATTTTAAATCTCCTCAATCATAATAAAATTAGAGGATTCCAAATTTTAGGATAGTTGTTACAACCTTCCCTCCATAAGCTACATCACAAGGTGCAAATGTTCATAAAGAGAACCCTAAGGTAAGTAATCCTTCCATTAATGTTTTGGACCAAATGAAGAAGATTAATATGAAAACATAATTATGGAATTATCTATCATTACTGAGGTATAAATATATACTCCAAAAATAATTACATGGACTGGGTAAATAAGTTAGCTCATCTAGAAGTGATAATGTGGTTTTAGTCAATGAAATTCAATCTATAGATGGTCAGGTGAAGAAAGATGAGAAGAAGCATAATTCATACCTATATTTAATTATTTTATGTCTTTATTTATAATTTCATCATACATAGTGGATCAAGCACATTAGTTATTCCTAAATGTATAGCAGATAACCTAGGCATGAAATATGAGCCAATGAACAAAGGAGTTTTGTAATTGGATGGATCACCAGCAAAAACTTTGGGGGTAGTGAAAGGTTTGAATCTGATTCTTAATTATTTTAATACTTTTTAAATCCCTAATGATGTGGTAGTATCATATTTACCTCCCTATTTTTCTCTTTTCTTGTCAAGAGACTTTACATCCAAGATAGGTGGATACTTGGCATCTAATGGGTCCTACATGGTGTTTAGAACAAAGTATGACACTAAGGTGAAGATTAAGTCAAAACATATTCATATAGATCACTTGGAACCATACTCACCTAAGATATCAAATTTCAACTATGCTATCATTGATGAATAAGAGTTTCACATTGACCAATCCCCATCATCTTCCCTTGAAGGAGTTTTTGATTTATTCCTAGATGAGTGGGGAGATGACAACTATGTGCATGATACTTACACATTTATTGAGGAATATAGTCTTGGAGTATATTATATGCATGAAAATTAATATTTCATGACCAATTTGATGAATTCAAATGAAGATGTGAATGGCTTTTGGTAGCTTTTCTTTGATGGGTATAGAAGCAAGATTGGGGCTGGTGGTGGAGCAATGTTGGTTTCACCTTCAAAGGAAAGGCATTTTTCAAAATTTAGATTTTAGTTCTCTTATTATTGTAATGTATTATAATATTAGGCCCTCATTCATGGCCTAAAGTGGGAAAGGAAAATAGGTGTCAAAGAATTATAAGTGTTTGGTGATAGCGAGCTCATTATCAATCAAGTTAGAGGACAAAATTTGACCAAGAACTCCTTGCTTAAGTCTTATAAACATATAATTTGGGACCTTGTATAAGACATCACGAAATTTAAAATTAATTCTATCTCAAGATAAGATAACAAATATGCTAATAGGTTAGCAACAATTGGATCTCAGTTTTATGTTCCAAAGGCATAAGAAAAGATAAGAATCAACCTCATCTAAAGGTGATTGTGAGACCTTCCATACCAGATAATGTCACTAGTTGATAGGTTTTTGATAGTGACCAATAGATAGCTCTATTACTACAATAAAAATCTGATTTCTCTACAAATAAGTAGTCTAAGATTCAATATAAATATGGAGGGAATATTGTTTAGTTGAAGTCTAACAAGCTTCCCAAAGGCCTAGTGACTCTTGAAAGCATATTCAATGAGGATGACCAGCTCAAGAAGGAGAAGGTAATCATGTAAAATAATAAAGAGAACTATTAAAGGGTATATATCTTCAAAGATAAGTTACTTTGTCTTGGAAAGGTATGCACTAGTCAAGAGAAGAATGATTTCATTGAACTATGCAAAGAGTTTAGTGATATTTTTGCTTGGGAGTATAATGACTTGAAGGTTTTTGATTAAAGCTTGGCTCAACACACCATAGATATATATGAAAATTCCAAACCCATCAAGCAAAGACAAAGGCTAATTAATCCCAAAATTTAACCACTCATGAAGAAAGAGCTCACTTAGTTGATTGAGTCTAGAATCATTTTTCCTATCAAACATTCTTCTTGGCTAACCAACTTAGTCTCTACTAGAAAGAAGAATGGGGAAATCAAGTTGTGCATGGATTTCAAGGATTTGAATAGAGTCTCTTTGAGAGATCATTATCCCCTCTCTTTTATGGAGCAAATTTTGTAAGTGGTGACAGGCAGTGAGAGGTTTTCTCTCCTAGATGTTATTCTAAGTACAATCAAATTTTGGTAAAAGAAAGTGACCAATATAAAATGGCCTTGACCACCAAATGGGGCACATATGCCTATAGGAATATTCCATTTGTATTATCAAATTCTAGAGTTACTATTCAATGTGTAATGGATATGGATTTTCAAGGACTAATCAATGACATTGTACTTGTATATCTTAATGATGTGATAGTTTTCTCCAAGGAAGAAAAAGATCACTTAAATCACTTAAGATAGATTTTTGAGAGGTGTAGAGAGTTTTGGATCTCTCTAAACCCATTTTCATGAAGGCAAACTCTTAGACCACATTATTTCTAATAAAGGTCTATCTATTGATCAAGAGAAAGTGAATTATATTTTAGCATTATCTTTACCTAAACATAAGAAGGGTCTACAAAGCTTATTTGGTAAGATAGATTTGATTAGAAGTTTTATTCTTGATTTTTCTAACATGGTCAAGCCCTTGACATATATGCTAAGTAAGGATGAGATATTCACTTGGACAAAAAGGATAAAAAAAAGTTTTGAAGAGATCAAGTAAGCCATTGCCATTGCCTAGGCCCATACTCTTGCAAGTCCTAAATTTTACAAAGACTTCAACATGTATACTTTTGGGAATGAAGAGGTAATCTTTTCCATGCTTACTCAACCTAATGATAAAAATCTTCAATAGCCTATTGCCTTTTTCAGTCAAGGTTTTGAAAGCTATGAGACAAGATATACATATGTGGATAAATAAGTGATTTGAATTATAAGGAGCTTAAAGAAGTTCAGACATATGTTATCCAATAACAAGATTAAAACTTTTGTGCCTCATCCTAGTGTGAAATATTTTTTATTAAGTAGAGATTTGAATGAGAAAAGGGCATGTTGGATCACTAAAGTGATGAAATATAATGTGGAGATCAAGAAAACTAAGTTAGTGAAAGGAAAAGGACTGTGTGAGAATCTTGCTTCAAGTTTAAAAGAGCAAAGGGAGGTTTTTTTGGCACTTCATGATGATCCTACAAAAAATTTACTTTTAATTACAAGGAATTGGACATAAGACATGATTAATTTTATTCAAACCGGTGAGTGTCCATAACGTCTTGATAGGGTCAAGAGGAGGTACTTTAGGCTTTAATCCATTCCCTATGTACTTGTCAATGGAGTAGTTTTTAGAAAAGACTTTTTAGGTGTGTTTTTTAGGTGCATTGATTCAAATTAGATTGACAAAGTGTTGCATAATTTTCATGATGGACTAGTTGGTGGTCAATTTGTTGCAAGAACCATAGTTGCTAACATTATGAGAGCTAGATACTTTTAGCCTAGATTATTAAAGAACACTCATGCTTGGGTAAGAAAATGTCAAAAATGTACTCTTTTTTATAGAAAAAAAAAATCTAGTTTCCTTTCCCCTTCATCCAACCCAGGTTGAGAAACCCTTCATGCAATGGGGTTTGGATATCATAGGTATGATAGCATGGAGGTAAGATTATGTGAGTTGATGGAGCTTGAGGAAATAAGAGATCAATCTATGCAAACCATAACAACTCACCAAGAGAAAATAAAGAAGTATTTTGACAAGAAATCCATGCCAATAAGCTTTAAGGAAGGAGACATTGTCTTGAAATGGGATGAAGATAGGGCCAAATTTAGGAGACACATAAAGTTTGATGTTTTATGGAGTGGCCCATATGTGATCACACAGTGAAAAAAACATAATGTTTTCCAACACTCAAGGTTGGATGGGGAGGATCTACATATCCTAGTTAATGGGATATATTTAAAGCATTGTTATTGATGTTTTATTTCTATTGTACATAATTTCCTATTTTTTGTATGTTCCATGAGTGCTTATGCACATGTGTGAGTTTGTCCTTATCTTTGTTTGGTCTTCTTGTTGTTGTTGTTATGAGGTGTGTTTCCTTGTGATTTTTTTTAGAATAATCATTATTATTCATCTTCAAGAATCCATTGACTCCATGCCTAATAGACTATATAGGCTACTGGTCTAGTCAGTATAACAGGAACACTACCCCTCTTAGTCATTAGTTTATTGACCAAATTTTGGCCTTTTAGGCCAAAATTGGGCACCCCTATTTATAAAACATCAAAGTCTATACCTTTATCTAAGTCTAGTATGTTTGTTTCATGTCCAATATGCAAGATATGTTCTTATACAAATTTAAAGTCTTTTACATGTAAAAAACCTAAGTGTTTTCCTTTTGAAAGCTTTGTTATTTAGTCTTTTGGCTAGGTCCTTTGCATTAAATTATTTTGGAGGGTTTTTTATGCTATTTTACTAAGTGTATTCTTTCATTTTTTCTTTCAACCAAGTGACAAATTCTTTCAAACAAATTATCTAAAAGAAATCTCCCAAAGATAAAGTGGTCTCTTTAATTTTTTCAAAAGGACAATCATGAATTTATGAAGGGAAAGTGGACCATTTCCAAAATTCCAAAAGGTATTTTTCATCTTTCCAAATGGTATATTTGAGGCTAAGTAGACCATTTCCAAAAGTCCAAAGGACAACTACAAGTTTTTGGAAGGACATTTTCAATTCTTCTGAAAGGTCACTTCCATTTTTTGAAGGGCACTTTGCAAAAATTCTATAGAAATTGTCCTTTACAAAAAATTTGAAGGAATTGAAGCCAAGGGACAAGTGGACCATTCCAAAAAACTTTAAAGACACTTCATCTTTTTTGAAGGGTAGGTGACAAAAATCCTAAAGGACACTTGCATTTTTATGAAGGCCACTTTCAAGCCAAAGGGACATTTTCACAAAGTATGAAGGATTGTTTAGAGGAAGAGGTGGATCATTAAAAAAAGCCAAAGGTAATTTTCAAAAATATGAAGGGTCACTTATAGAAAATCAAAAGAATTCATTTAGAAATATTATCCAATAAATTCTTTTAGAGAAATTATCAAACACAAAAAAACTTGAATGAATTCTTTCAGGAGAATCATCTGCAGACAAAATACTGAGAGGAAAGGAAGAAGAGCTTGAATGATTTCTTTCCAAAAAAAGTCTAAAAGAATGCCAAAGATAAGAAGTCCAAATAAATACCTGAGGAGTGATGGCTTACAAAATGTCAAGTTCAGACTATGGAAACTAGTTGTTGGGATTCAAACAAAGAAGTGACAGCCCACAAAATGTCAATCTTAGACTAAAAACAATAGTTATTGAAGTTTAAAAGAAAGTCTCAATTAGAATCAAAAGTCAAAGATAAAAGTGATAAATGATGAGATCCTGAAAATATTTGCACAAGTAAATAGAAATAGGTAGGTCAACAAAGTGAGTTTTTATATTATTTCACTACTCAGCAAGCTAATAAGAAATAGCTAGCATCCAAATAAATTTCCAACCAATGGACCCATTTATGATAAAACATAGTTTGGATTATCTTGATCCTATTGGCATAACCAAAAAGAGAACATATTATAGAATTTAGTGTAATTGTTCCATCTTTAAGATGACACACATCCAAGTGACCTTTGAAACTTCCTTGGCTCGACCTCCTTCTAAAAACTATATATATGTATTCTTTATATTCATTTGGGGGCCTCCACTAGTTATAGTGAAACTCTAACCATATTTGTATTGGTAACTCTTAAATAAATTTATAAATTATTTTTACATTCACACATTTCACTATGAAGTATAAGTTCAAATCTTGTTGATAATGACTAGTGAAAAGGTGATTTTCTAGCATGTCAATCTATGGTCACTTACCAATGCATAAAAGGGATGATGTTGCACGTCTCTATTAGCATTCTTTACTAAGTGTATAAATGTTTTATAAGTGGCATATGTGTATTCTGTTTGTAGAATCATTCATAACCCTCATAAACATTAAATTCCTTCCTGAATCTAACTTATGAAATACTGATGCAATAATGTCTTTATTGTGACTTTGTGTGAAACATCCTTGTTTACCTTTAAGTATTGGTTCCAATCATTTAGGAGGATATAAAATATTGGTGCTTCACAACTTGTTTTATTAGTGTTTTATTTGTCCCTTTTCATATAGAATTTATAGATTAGAGAGAGCCTAAAAGGTGCATCAAAGGGATCTATCCCCTAATCTAGAGATTCATCTCAACAAAATTATCACCCACAACAAGAGAGATGATTCCATGTTTCCACTTAGATGAAGAGAGTTAGGCATTTCTTCAAGGGTGAAAACTCAAGTGTCAATGGGTCTTAATGAGGCATAGGAGGCATATGTCCTAATATTTATGGCATTTATGGCCTAGGGATGTCTTCCCAAGAAATGATGTTACTTTGATGATTCAAATATTCAATATTCATTTCTAAAAACAATTATTTAAAAAGATCCATGTAAAATTAAATTAAGACTTTGATTTGGTTTAATTAATGGTAAGCATAATTAGGAAATTTGGTGCAAATCTTGGATATTTGGTGCATAAATTAATAAAATTGGTCAAAATGTCCCATTATTGGCTCAAAATTTGATTAGATTAGAATTGGAAGTTGATGTTAGATGTGTTGGAACCATTATCCCATTTATGATATTTTCAATTCAAAATAAAAAGGCACATATCTTGTATAATAAATTTGATAGAAAATAGCAATCCAAAGCACCTAAGTGTAAAATTGGTATTTTGACTCAAAATGATCTGATCAAAGTTAGCTAGCTCATAAATTGCATTACCCTATTTAGTGACACTCTAGCCAAAATCAGTGCTTGAATATATCAATTTCAACTCTTTTAATGGGGTTTAGTGTTTTTAAGCCAAATTAAGCATTTTGGTGAAAATTGGTCAAAAGCCTAGTTGGAGGTTATTGGTGGCCACTTTTAGGTGTTTACATATACTAAGAAGAATAAAAACAAGAGAAATAATTCTTATAACTATAAGAGGATTCCAGTGGTTACTAAGGAAACGTGGACCACTCCTAGCTTCACTTTATTTTAGAGCATTATGGTGAAAATGATGTATATATCTATGTTTCTCAAAGAGAATCCTTTCAACAAAAAATCAAGTGTTATTTTGGTATTATTGAGATGGTCCTAAAAGTCTATAGATAAGTGTTTTTAGCTAGATCAGGTATGTCCAGGTGGAAGATATGTTGAGGTGATGTCATGATATTGATAACTATATATGGAGTAGTTTGTAGAGTTAGATGGAAGATTCCTAGATGACAAAGGAGGATTTTTGATTTTTCAAGATGATATGTTTTCATATAAAGGTTTATTGACTTTATTCTAGCATGCTCTAGGTGGTTTTAGTATCTAAAGGTATGTTGAAGTCAATTTGGATATTTTTTTTAGCTCTTAGATTTCCTAGTTTGTCCTTAGAAACTTATAGGTCCTAAAATAGGTTATAGAAAGTCAAGGTTCCTAATGGTGTGGAATTTTAAATCTTGGTCTAGAAGTGTGTAATGGTTGTCTCCAAGTGTACAAGAAGTTTAAAAGGTGGATGTTGACTAGAAGGAGTTGTGTTGACCTTGTTTGTTTTGAGATTCTAGGTTTTTGGGCTTTGTTAGAAAAGTGGTATATCTTATGAGTTAAGGTTTGAGGATTCTTAATATTTTGAATGGGCCAAATGGTTTATCAAATCATGATTCAAAAAGATTTGAAGGTTTGTGGTTCTCAAGTTAGAGGCCTAATTGGGTAGTTGGTTTGTGAAGTAAGTATGTTGTATAAGATGAATTAGGTGATGAAAATTGGTGTTATTGAGGGGGCATATGAGAGTGCTTTAGATATAAATTTTTATGTTTTGAAGATGTGTCTACTAAAAATTATGGGCTATTCAAGTTCTAACTAGGACTACAAGGAGGCTAGA
Source organism: Torreya grandis (assembly GCA_037957365.1). Taxonomy (NCBI): domain Eukaryota; kingdom Viridiplantae; phylum Streptophyta; class Pinopsida; order Cupressales; family Taxaceae; genus Torreya; species Torreya grandis. The sequence goes on from JARHVA010002611.1 coordinate 245,954, forward strand.
TAGGCCTAGTTTGAAGAAGAGTGCTTTTTGATCAATTTTTATAATAGATAAAAATATGTTTGTTTTAAGGAGAGTTCTCAAGTTAGTTGAGATCATGTTTCCTTTTTCGTGATTGGTATGAAGTTTTGTTGGTGGTCCTTATGGTAGCTTGAGAGAGAAGGCTAGTAATCATGTGTGGTGGTTCTTCATGGCATGTAGAGATATGAAGATACACAAAAGGTTAAATTTCTCAAAAATCTTAGGTGGGGTCCCTCATAGATGTCTATTGGTAATTTCCATCAAATTTTATTTTTTTATGTGTTATTTATTCATTGGTTGTTGTGCTTGGTTGAAGAATAGTGTTAGCATGGAGTAAGAGGAATTTTTCAAGGAAATAAGAGGTTAGATCAAGGTGAGGGGGAGTTTTTATCATATTTTTAATATGGTCCTTTATTATTAATGGTCTTTTCAAGTCCTCGGGATCAGTTGGTACCCACTTTGTTATTATGTCAAAGGGGGACAAAGTTCCTATAGTAAGAGTGATTGAAGAGAGAGAAGATGAGCTAAATGGTGTTTTTAAACATCAATGACAAAGGGGGAGATTATTGAAGAGTTTTTAGTGATGTCATGGACGTGTCTTGGTGAGTGGATGAAGTGCTTTGATAGCTTAAGTAGTAATGACAAAGTGTGTAATGTGTTTGTCCTAGTATGCGTGAAGTTGGCTTGGTCGAGATCCAATTTTTGACATGATTAGAGATGTTCAAGGATGATTATGGTGATTTAAGCATGTGAAAGAGGTCCCTAATATGTTTTATATAATTCAAGAGTTTGTGTGTATAAGTGGAATTCATCTAGTAGTCCATAATTTTCATCTAGACATTTTAGATCCAATGGTAGAAAATCTAAGTAGGTAGTTTGTTGGCATCACCATTGCCACATGTGGATGAGTCAAGGAGAGGTGGTCATATATTTTTGATAAAATTATTCCCTATTTTATATGTAATAAATCCCAAGTCATGTGCCTAAGTTTAGTCAAATATATGCAAGTGCAAAGTTGGGCTCCCAGGCATTTTGATAATGTTTTCCCATACTTAGCCAAATTTGCATAAGTCAAGAAAGAGATGAGTAATAATTTTGATGATATCATATCTCTCATGTGTAGATGTTTCAACAGAATGTAATAATATGGTTTTATTCTATTGTGTTCCTAGTTCTTATGTTCCAAATTTTAGGTCATGCGATATAGCATGATACAAGTTATGCATGTTCAAAGTTGGTCTCCTAGAGAATTTCTAAGCATAGTTGGCTCTGTGACAAAAGATTTTGAGAAGACATTTTAATGATGATATATCTCACATGTGTGAGGGTTCAAAGATCATATTGTTATATAGTTATATTATCCTATGTAAGGAGATCATATGTTCCAAATTACAGATCATGAGTCTAAGCACAACAAAATATATGACTATACAAAGTTGGCCTTCCAAGAAGATAAGTAAGGTTCCCATACATAGTCAAATTTTCACATGTTAAATTTAGATCAAGATCTATGGAGTGCATTACTTCAATATTTCAAGAAGCATTGAGATGAGGACAAGTGGATGATGTTTAATTCTATGTAGAGATAAAGATAGAGATTCTTCAAAGAATCAATGGTGAGTGGGAGATCAAATAGATAGAGATAAATGGTGTGTATTAAATTCAAGAGTTCAAAGTGAAATTTGTCTAGCATTATTAAATTGATGACAATATCAAAGATATCGATGGATCATGTGGAGTCAACATTATAAGGATTTCATGAGATGACATCAAAGTGACTAAGGTTTAACATTTGAACATTAACACCTATGTGTTAAAGAAATAAAAAGATAGATGGTGTGTACTTGATCTAAGTAGTGAGGACATGAGATATGAGAATAGTGTTCAAATTTTAATTTTGAATATTGATATTTAAATATTTGAATTTAACAAGGGAAAAACTAGTGTCTAGTTTTTTGAGTCATATCTTTTAATCTAGAATGAATTTGACCATGCAGTAAAAATAAAAGTTACAGAAGAATCCAAGATGCATTTTCCAATATGTATTTTAAGATTTTAATGTGTGTATATACAAATATATTAATCTCTAAATTTGATTCTTTGTTCATTCTTATTCTGAAAATAACCTAAGAAGGATAATTGAGCTTGTGTTGATGTTGTTTCGATGTTTCTTGATGACTTACCTTTTAAAAAGTGATGTATAATCCATGAGGATAATCTATGTGGATTTTTTGGGTGTTTTCAATCTATTTTGAGTATGAAAAATTCTTAATAAGTTGATTGTATGTTTGATTATAATGTTCCTGTATACTAGGTCAATGTTTGAGTTGTTTAAACATACATAGATGTGAGCAAAGATGTCTTTGATCATTTGAAGATACCAAAGGGGAAATAAGGAGTGGAAAAATGTATTTTAAAGTATTCATTTATTCTTATTTTTCTCAATGATGTGCTAAATGGGTGAATAGGTCTCCTTGAGACCTATAAGAGCTATAAGGGCCTTATTAAAAGGTGAAGCTACTTAAGGATGACCCATAGATTTTATGGCCAACATATGAATATTTTTTTGAGTTGTGTCTTGATGTAATAAAATCATTAAGGGTTAAGTCAAGTGCAATGGATGACTAAGGACTTGATAATTCATGATTTCTCTATATATATTGAAACAAAATTTATGTTGGTTTCTAAGCTGGTATGTGAGATTTTAGAGAAGGCTTGTGTGAGTAGTATGCAAAGAAGGAAGGATATGTAGTGTGCTTGTTAGTTGAGTTAATTTATAGAATAGTTTTTTGACTATGTATATTAATTATAGGTCATGTTATTAATGTTAGAATAATGCTCTTACAATTTAAGCATATGTGAAGAGGTCTGAGTGTGTATATGAGGACAATTTGAGTGAAGGAGAGAGATTGTGGCATGCTAATGTGAGAGGATTATTTGAGAGAGAGAGAGAGAGAGAGAGAGAGAGAGAGAGAGAGAGAGAGAGAGAGAGAGAGAGAGAGAGAGAGAGAGAGAGAGAGAGAGAGAGAGAGAGAGTTTGTGTAGGAATTAGAAAAAATAGATCCATCATCAAGTGTTGAAGACATAATTTGTAAGGTGGAGGTATTCAAAAGAGGGTTTAAATGACTTGGTATTCCTTAGGGGTAGTTTTTCTATATAAAAAAGGTGTTTCACTAAATACCTTTAGTCAAGAGGATATGATCAAGGTTTATTGGTCTAAAGAAGTTGATTAGTCTCTTATTTGTAATTTCTTATAAGATAGTAGTCCATTTGTGTTGTAGGCTTGAGAGTGGGTTTTATTCCCCATTAAGATTTTCCATAGGAACTATGTGTTATGTGTTTGATCTTGTGTATTCATTTAATTAATGATATCTCTTGTTAATGTTCCTTGATGAAGTTGATAAATACTAATTGTGAACATATGATTGTAATAGGGGGAGATTATTATAGTGTTAGTGAATGAAATCAAATCCAAACAAAGAACACTCTAAGAAAACACCCTAAGCCTATCTCAAGGGAAGAGTATATTAACAAAATAAAATAAGAAACACAACTAGAATTCAAAGAAAAATAAATATTTCACCTTATTTGGATGCTCGAAATAGCTTGTTGAAGTGGATTTCTTGGCTTTGTGCTTCAAAAGGTCTATTGTAATGGAGATTGGCTATCTTCCACCTCCTCTTGGCACTATATGGCTTATGGCTTTGGTTTGGTTGAATAATTTGACATTATAACACTAATTGTAATAGATTTTGGAACCAATTTAGCATTATAACTTTGCACCAAGATAGACTAAAAATGATGTTCATGGCTCTTCTATTTATAGATTTTCAAAATGGTTTAAGATTAACCATAACCATCTATCTCAAGATTAAGATGTGGCCATGAATAAATCCAATTATGTAATTAAATTTATAAATTTCACCCATAAATATTTGGGATAGATGGGCATTTAAGAGGCATAAAGGGTCTTAATGAGGTATGAGGTGGCTTAATCTTGATATTTTATGCATTTATGGCTTGTGGATGCCACCCCATAAAAATGATGTCATTTGATGATGTAGATATTCAATATTCATTTAAAAAATAAATATTTAAAAATATCTATGGAATTATTAATTATGCTCATGTTTTTAATTAATTAAATTTTAAACATGATTAAGCAATTTTGATATTTTGGCCCTTGGTGCACAAATTAATCAAATTAGTCAAAATGTCTTGTTATTGGGTCAAAATTTGACTAGATTATAATTGTAAGTTGATGATAGATGTGTTGGAAATGCATTACCATTTAGTATATTTCCAATGAAAAATAACAAAGGCACATGTTTCATGAAATAAATTTGGTAGAAAAAATCATTCTAGAGCACCCAAGTGCAAAAATGTCATTTTGAATCAAAATGATCTAATCAAAGTTAGTTGATTCATAAATTGTATTTCCCCATTTAATGATACCTTATAAAAAATTAGTACTTGAATATAAAAATTTCAACTCTTTTAATGTATTTTAGTGTTTTTAAGCCAAATTATGCACTTCGGTAGAAATTGGTCAAAACCCTGGTTGAAGGTAATTGATGGCTAGTTTTAGGTGTCTATAGTTTTCCCCTATTTGGGAAGGCATTGCAATATATAGGGATAGTAATGTATTCTCAAATAATTAAAAGTTATTTTATACTTAAAAATATAATGATGATGAACTAACTATATGATACCCCCTCAAGGGAATGGTTGGCATGAGTAGGTCAGTAAATAGTCCCTCAAAAAGAAAAAAGCAAAATGAGAGGACCAAAAAAATGAAGATTATGGGGTGAAAACATAATGAGTTCAAAAAATTAGTCAAAATAATTGAGAATTCAAGTGGGATGGTATACAAAGGGTCGCCCAAAGGTGGTTATAAGCATTATACACAAATAGTGGCAACGTGGTATGATAACATAATGATTTTATTAAAGTCAATTATAATCATTGAGAAGATGGAGCTACCCTAGTTAAGATACACACATTACATAACAACATGTCCCTATTTGGGGAAGATAAAGTAAATTTGGTGAGAACATAATGATTTGCCTAAAGGTAGTTATAATCATTGAGAAATGTAGATGGGATGGTGTACAATGATATGCCCATAGGCATTTATAATCATTGAACCCTAATTATGGAAAACACGATTGATTTTCTGATGATGATGGTAACTTAACACAGAGGGTAATGATGAATTGGAACAACCTGCTAGTAGGGAGATTCTCATCTAAGCTAATAAAGGTTGAAATTCTTTCGTAGTTAATTACTCTATTTAGGATATGATTAGGATGTTAATGCTAAGGAGATATTTATGACACCTTTGTTGAGTAGACTTCTTGAATCTAATTTTTTTTGTAACACTTTACAATAAGTATCGTTATAGAACATCATGAATACTAGGCTGAAATATTCATAGGGACTAACTTTCAAGATCTTATACTAAATAGAAAATAATGCATTAATGATAAAAAAACATGATAACAATGTAAACATATGAATATAGATGGATTTAGGTATAAATGTGCAAAGAATCACCCAATGAATGCACATAGACAAAATCAAGGCAATAGTGTGGAAATCAAACAAATAGGTAAATAAATAACAAACAAACAAGAACAAATAATTAGTCCTAAGGTTAGTAGAAACAACATGAGATAAACTAAACAAACATTGCCCCTAGAAAATAAGAGATAACTTAAAAAACAAATAATATGAGGGGAATAGAAGAAAAATAAGGGGGTAGATGAGTTGTCTCCATATGTACTATGCAAGTGGATGATGCCTATATAGTTCTATGGATGTAATATCCAACAAAAAATTTAGGCTGAATGTAGTTATCCCAGGGAATGGGAAGAGAATGATAATAGATGAAAGAAAACATGATGGATGAGATAGAATAATAGGAATGGTCTTGAAAAATGGCAAGTTCATGATAAAAAGGGCCAAAAAGGATGGAGAAACTAAGTGACAAGTGATTGGCTTGTGAATTAGTAAGGGTTCCTAGAATCCTTAAGGTAAAGAAGTGGTCAATGCTTTTTGGTTTTTTTAACAATTTTACAAATGTTTTTAGAATTTTCTAGGTATCTCAATTCGATCAAAGAATGACAAGATACTAAACAATCCAAAATCACAAAATAGTGAGAACATTACTTATTTTACTAACAAAATGGTGAGAGCATGGTGGAAAGGGTGACTGAGCTAACCTCACCAAGTATCAAGTGTTGCCTACATATTCCCAAAGTAGGACCTCAAGTTATTATAGTGATGCCTTATAGTGGAGAAATCTAATTAGTATAACATCAAATTCAAAACAAACTAGGAATAGTTGTTATGATGGCACAATATGGCATAGGAAATAGCTGGTTGTTATAGTCAAGGCATAATAAGTTACCCCTAGTTCACCCATAGGTGGTTATAACTAAGATATAATTGATTAGGTCAATGAGTCTAATTTTCCCATAGGCAGTTATAACTAGGATCAAGGTAATAAGAGAAAATGAAATAAGAAATAAAATATGAAACTACCAAACATATGTCTTACTGTTGCAAATTACTTCCTCTATCTAGAATGTGTGAAATAATTGCTAAAACTAAATCTGAATCCTATTGGTGAAAGTAGTGAAGAAATCAAATGGAATGAAACCAAGGTCATAGGGATGGGTAGGGAGGGAGAGATAAACTCGGTTGATGGGGAAGGTATGTTAAAATAGACATGTGATAGGAAAAGTGATAGTTTGGTAGGATGATAAAATGGTATTATTACAAAGAAGAGTAATGAAATGATACAACTTGAAATGGTCCTTATAGACTATACACTAAGTCACTCAAGCGTAGTATCACTTGAGGTGGACAATGTTCATTAGTTCATCAAGTTTATGTTTATTTGGTGTGGCAAGCCTATATGCTCTTATTCTAAAGTTGTTTGTAATGATGAAATGACCAACATAGTTGGGTTTGAACTTACCTTTATAATTCTTTTCAGCCATGGTATTCTTTTGGTTCTCTTTAAGGACAAGATCACCAAGTTTAAATTATGTATGTTTCATATGCCAATTATAGTGGCCTCAAAGTATATTTTGATAGGATTGGATATTTTTCACCACATCCATGCATTTCTCATCAAGTAACTCTAGTTTTTGTAAGTAAGCTACTCGATAGTCACTATCATCCAAGACATGCTTAAAAGAGATGCATAGAGATGGTAACTTGACCTTAATGGGAAGGATGAATTTTACACCATAAACAAGTGAATATGGAGTGGATTATATGGATTTATAGTGATTAGTATGGTATTCCCAAAGGGCATAAAATATCTGAAGGTGCCAATAGTGACTGGTATCATTGAAAATCTTTTTGAAAATGTTGACAATGGTTTTATTCAATGCTTTGGCCTAGCCATTACCTTGAGGGTAATATGCCATAGAAAATTATTATGTGATGTTGTATTTAACACATAGCTTGTCAAAATCCTTTTTATTAAAATATACTTCATTATCAGATATAATTTTAGAGGGGATATTATAGTAGCAAATGAGATGGTTGAAGATGAACTTAACAATTTACTTTCTAGTCATGTAAGTGAGGGGTATAGCTTCAACCCACTTAGTGAAATATTTGATGGTGGTAAGGATATGCTTATGGATATTATATGAGGTGGGATTTATCTTCCCAATAAGGTCAATGCCCCATATATAAAATGTACATGGTGTTAACATTGGTTTTAGAGTCTTGGCTAGGGCATGAATAAAATTGGCATGCCATTGACATTTGTCACACTTCTATAAATATATAGTTGCATCTGCATCCATCATGGGCCAATAATAACCAATACGCAATAGATTTTTGGATAGTATGGCCTCAATATTGTGGGCTCCACATATGCCTTCATAAACTTCATATAATGCTAGTGTAGATTCTATCAAAGTTAAACAATGAAGTAGAGTTCCATCAAAACTATGGTGGTAAAGAGTTGATCCAAGTAAGGTACAACAAGTGGTTAGGTTGATAAAGGTTTTGGATTATTTTTAGGATAGGTTAGGTGGTAAAACATGGTCATGGAGGTAGTTATAAATCTCTGAGTCCTAGATAGAACTAAGACCAACAATATCACAAATCATCATGATGGTTAAAGGTTTATGAGCTGGTGCTAGCAATTTCTCAATAATGAACTAATACTCATTAGATTTATCTATTTGTTGAATCAAAAATAAAGTAGTGTCCTTAGCAATTATGGTTATATTACTTACCCTTGGTATATAATCAAACAAAATGTTGGTAATCTGTCATTTGAGAGTGTTGACCATGGCCTTATATGGAACCAACTTGTCATCCTGGGTCTAAAAATGGTCTATACCTTGACTGAATATTAATTGAGAATCAACATAAGCCTTTATATGAGATAAATTTTATTAAACCACTTGGTGAAGCCCTAAAACAAGTGCTTCATATTTGGCCATGTTATTGGTACAAGGAAAATTGGTTCTAAATGATTTAGGGATTAGATCCCCCTATAGTGTAATAAATAAAAGGCCTGCCCTTGATCCATGTCTTATGAATGATCCATCAAAATGTAACTTATAGTGCTACTCCTCAAGATGTGTGTCAATGATGGTCATTATGGATTCATTAAGAAATTGAAATGTGAATGGATTTGTATCAGCAAGGGGTGTTTTAGCAAGCTGATCTACAATAACTTGCCCCTTAATAGATTTTTGATAGATGTATTTGATGTCAAACTCACTTAGAAGCATGATCTATTTGGCCATGCAACCTTGTAAATCTATTTTAGATAGTAGATACTTGAGCAGATCTACTTTTGAAATAACCATGGTCTTATTATTTAACATGTAATGGCATAGTTTCTAAGCTATGAAGACCATGGCTAAACAGGGATTTTCTATCAGTGTATAATTATGTTCATGCATGATCAATGTATGAATTAAATATCATATGTCATGCTATTTTCCATTATCATCATGTTGAGCCAAAATTTCCCCTAGAGCATTTTTAGTAGTTGATAGATACAACAAGAATGGCTTTCTTGACATAGGAGGTAAAAAAATAGGTGGATTCACTAGATAGTCTTTTAGTTTCTAAAAAAAAAATTGTTGTGATCATCCTAGTGAAATGTGACTCCTTTATTCAAAACATACATAAAAGGATGAAATTTGTCCACCAATTATGATATGAAGCATCGAATAGACTAGATCTTGCCCTATAAATGGTGGAGCTACTTCAAAGTAGTTAGTGGTTTCATCTTTGTTATAGTTTAGACTTTGGTTGGATCAAATTCAATGCCTTGATAATACATAATACATCTGAGTAATTTACCTGATTTGAATCCAAAGAAACACTTCTTATGATTAATTCTAATTTTGTACTCATGTAATCTTTCAAATATTCTATGTAGTACTAGCAGGTGATCGACCCTAGTATTTGATTTTCCAAGAATGTTGTCGACATAGTATTTAAAAATATCATACATAATATCATGAAATATGAAAGTCATGGATATTTTGTAGGAGGCCCCTATATTCTTAAGACCAAATAACATAACCTGATAATAGAATGTTCCCCCTGCAGTTGTGAATGTTATTTTATTTTGGTCTTCTAGTGTTATTCTAATCTAGTTGTATCTAAAAAGCCATCTATTAATGAAATCATTTCATAACCCATAGTGGAGTCAAATATCATGGTAATTTTTAGCAATGAAAATTCATCCTTAGGGAAAGCTTTGTTTATATCATGAAAATCCATATAATTTTTATCCATTTTAACTTTTTGCTAACTAGTACAACATTAGATATCCACTCTGAGTAGTCAATGGGTTTAATACATACTGCTTCTAAATTTTTTTACAACTCTTTTTTAACTAACACAATAATGTGAGGATACATCTTACGCAACTTTTGTTTTACTCGTTTGGCATTAAGATTGACCACAATGTAGTGCAGAACCAAGGTGAGGTCCAAACCTAGCATGTCAGAATATGCCTAGGAAAAAATATCTACAAACTCCCTCAAAAGGGTTGTAAGGACTTCACGTTCCTTATTAATAAGGTAATAACCTAGCTTGATCCACTTTGTGTCATCCAAAGACTTGATGTTAACCTCTATTGTATCTTCCACTAGAAGGGTCAAACTATCTTTAAGGATAGTGGGTAAAGTCTGAATTGATTAAAAACATTAAAGACCTCTGTTAGGACTGACTCTTCATGTTTCCCTAGGCATGATGAATCAAAGTCCCCCAATGGAAGGTTTGGCTATGTAAAAAAACTATTAGAAACTCCTAGATGATTCAATCAAAATCTTGTTGTTCTTCAAAAATAAACTCACACTCATAGACAAGTTTATCATTGGTGGTCTCCTGATCTATGGTTGAAGAAGGATGAACACCCTAATCTAATGGTACCTAAAATAGTTTTCACCACTAGACTGGCCTTTTTCTTTACTTTTACCCTGGTCAAAAAGTGCTCCAAAGAAGTTTTCACTTTGGGACCTCAATGTTTTAATTATTTGTATAACCATGATTCATCTCCCTCAAGAGGGTCCTGCTCTAGGCTAGATGCTAGTATAAACATGATAGGTCCTTTACTTTTTCTCTTTTGTTGTCATTTTGGATGAAGTGGCTTAGCTTTAGGTCTTCCAAAGGACTTTGGATTCTATGGAAGGTTCATAATATGAAAGGTATCATGGGTCACATACTCTCTTAGGCCATTAGGTGAGATAGTAAAATGATTAGATATTTTAGGAGGTGGTATATGGGTAAGGAAATCAAGGGTATTAGGATCAATGTATTTTTCCTTTGATGGATCAAGGAGTATTGATTTTCCCTTATTTTTCTTGGCCTCTAGATTCATGTCAAAATGATAGTTATAACTCTTAAACTCATCCTTTAAGTGTTTTTAGTGCTCGTATGGATGCAAATCTCCTAGTATACAAAATTTCATACCTGAATGGGAGAACTTGGTACATTGGTGCAATGTTGATGGGACTACACAAATTTCATGCAACCAAGGTCTTCTCAAAATCATATTATATGAAAAATTGAGATCAAGCACATGGAAAAGTGTATCATGGGTCAAAGGCCCAAGGATAAATGATAAATAAATGGTGTCCTATGATTCTCTTTCCTCATTATCATAGGATTTTATGGTTATTATCTTTGGTTGAAGATCTACCATTATGTACCTAAGAATATTTATGAGCTTAAGAGACACTATGTTTATGCCTAATCCATTGTCTATAAGGACACAATTCACTTTATGTCACTTTATGAAAATTTTAATATATAACGGGTTATTATGCAGTGGGCCAAGGGATGACATATCACTTTGGTTGAAAGTGATTTATTGGGTTAGAGCTAGGTGTCCAACCAAATATTAGAATTTATGAGGGGATATGTCACTTGAAATAGTGGATTGGCTTAGGAAGTCATTCAAAATATTTGTGTGTATTGTTGACGTATGCAAAAAATATAAAATGGAGATTTGTGTGGGAAATTTTTGCAATTATTCCACAATGTCAAATTTTTTCTCTTGGTCAATGTTAAATGACTTATTTTGAGGCTAAAAGCTTAGTTGGGTGATGGGTAAAGTTGCAGATGGTTGTGGGCTTGGGATGGTAATCTTTGACCTCCAAGTTGTGATTTAACAATTAGGATTAAATATAGGACCATGATTTCTAAAATATGATGGTGATGGTGTGGGACTAGATAGGACAAGTCTCAGTTGTCATGTAATTATGCATGGTTACAGGGCAAGGATGAGTTATCTGTATAAGGTCCACAAGTAGGAATCCCTATTTTTTGGTTTGCCTATGTCCAATGCCAAGTCAAGGAAGGATTTCCCAAGTGATTGGATTGGTTTGGTATGGTTAGATATGGTCTCATATTATTAGAATTGGGTCTAGGATTAATAGAGATGGTATTAATGTGACCTCTTACAATATGACCTACAGCTCTATTGTAGTCATATGAAACTGCATGGTAGGTCTATTGGTTATAAACATTTTGACCATAGTTTTATCTATTATTTTGGCCTTGTTGGTTCCATTATTTATTCTATTGGTTTGGCCTTTTATTTTGATACTATTTATTTTATTATTTCACTAGACGGTGCTATTATTTTTACTGTTGTTGGTTGTTATGTTGGGGAAAGGGATTATGATAGATTTCAATGGTCTAATTTACAAGTGGAAGCACCATTATCTAATGTTATCTACCTATTATCCAACATATTATAAATCAAAAGTTTAATTTACACACATCTTCATAAATTGTGCCCATTGACCCAGTGATATTCATAGAATTCATTTTCATGGTACCAATCAAGATAAGGAATGCCTTAAGGATAATATTTTGATATAGGCCAACTAATTAGATTAGTAGTAGTGAGCTTGAAAAACATATATTCAATAGGCTCTCCAAGGTCATTAAAAATGTCATTAGTAGGCACTATTCTTCTTAGAGGAGGAACTTGTAATTGTAAAGGTTGATGCATTTGTTGTGCAGGCCTAGGCTATTGCACTTGCTACATTGGCTGAAATAGTTATGGGTTAGGATTAATTTGTATAAGTGATGTGGGTTGAGAAAATGGTTTTTTCATAATTTGGACGTGACGTGACTTAGTTACTCCATTTCCAACAATAATTTTATTACATTTGAGTTGCCTTCGTCTATCATTATTATTGGCCTATGCCAGTTGTGATGTTTACACTTGGATTGAATGTTAGTTTTGGCCATTTCCACAATTTGAACCTTGATTATGATTATACAAGGTAAGCTTGATGATACCTTTGTTAATAAGGGCTCACTCAACCAATAAACCTTTTTCAATGATCTCCTTAAAGTTATGTGCACACTATAATTCCAAATGATAGGATATCTCACTGTGCAATTTTTTGGTAAACACAATGGCTAATGTTTTATCTAGTAAACTATGGGTAAATTAACTTGTAAGGGATATTTATCATTGTAGATAAATTTCAAAACTCTCACTATACTTTTTCTTGGCTTGCATTAAGTCAACTAAAGAAATCTCATGTTTAAGATTATATGAAAAATGTTGCACAACCTTATCTAAAAGATCATCAAAATTGGATACTAAATTCTTGGGTAACTTTAAAAATCACTCCAAGGCTTGTCTTGCTAGAATTATTGGGAATAATAATAATTATATGTCATTATATGCCACTAGCTAACATGTAATAAAGAACTCGGTCAAATGAGCTTTGGGGTCACCTTTCTCTTTGTATTTGTCAAATTTTGGTGGTTCATATCCTAAAGGAAAAGGTATCTACAAGTACTCCATGTTGAATAGATAAGAACACACACCATACAACTTAAAAAATTTATTTTTTTCCTAGCTTGGGTGGTAACAATCGCATCCTTCATCTATTACAATTCTTGTGATAAGAAACTAGAGTGAATATTGGCTTGGGTAGATGACTGAGTGGTCACAATTGGATAAATTTGACCAAGGTATGATGGAGCTATTTATTGGGGTATGTTGGGAAATGAACCAAAATATTCATGCATGGATTAGGGTTTGATTATTGGAATTGTATTTGTGGTTGTGTAATATTCTAGTTAGGGTTGGATATGTAGGCTTAGCTTTGGGGATTTTCAAGTTAGGATGGAGTGATGTAAGTATATTTGCATATTAAGGTTGAAGAGGGACATGTTGTTTACTAATCAAACCTTGCTATTGAGGGGGTAATTATGAACCAAGACCCTATCTTTAAACTAGTGCAATGTTCTATACAAAAGGCAAAGGTTGCTCAATCATTACTTGCATAGCATTAGAACTTGTTTGTTGCATGAATCCCAATTGGAAGTGGGTGCATGTTGGATATTAGACATTTTATAACCAATAGTTTTACATTGCTGACTAGACATCATTTGTATTTGAAGTGTCACATTAATTTGTGAGGAAAAAGGTATGTTCCCTAATACATGGTGAGATGGAATATTGGTTGCCCTCTATTGAGGTGGTAATATATTCAACCTTTACTGCATTGGTTTATTGGATTTTTCTTATTATTATGGAATACTACACATTACCTATTGGGGAGGAATAATATTCCTTACATTTTTCTATTGAGGCATGGAATTAGTCATTGGTTGGATACCTAATCTTATTGGTTAATCACTTGAAGAAGTAACTAGTTGAGGATTACTGGTAGTAGTTGGTTGAGGTTGGGATATAGAAACTCCTACTCCCTGATTTTGAGAACCAATCATGGTATTAACTAAGGATACACTTGATTTTATACTAGTTGTATGTATACTTACACCACTTTGTTTTGGATTGGACGTTGTTTCAAATATTATCTACTATATTTTTGCCACTATTATATGCAAAAACAAAATATACTTCTTCGACGGTTGGCATATGAAATAAGTTTTAAACTAAAGTGTTCTATATGAATGGATCTACACTCTAATTGACTTGACCAGTCAACTCTATTAACACTCTAATTAAGGTAAATAAATATAAGAGAGGCCTATTTGACATGGTCATTTGATTTAAAGTATGTGCTAGGTTCAATTAGGTTTGGTATTCTATTTGCATCTATATATAATGATCCTCCATGGGGTCCTTTCCTTTGACAAGCATACTGGGGTCATGATACATCATTTGGACTAGAGTTAAAGGATTTATAGAATAATCTTGTTGATTGTATAGTATATTATGAGGCATTCTTACTAGACTTGGTAAATTCTCATGGGGGAAGTCTACCAAAAACTTAGCCCCTACCTCCATGGATCTAACAAAAATCTCGTCTTTTTTCTCTAATAAGTGATGCTCAAATAGATAAGGATCATATGTGGATGGTTAATTAACATAGTATGGTTTTTAATTAAAATGTTATTTAATAGTAGGTACCATATCTAGGTATTGCTTTACTTGTGCTTGATCTTGTTCTAAGTATGGAGGTATGTTTACCAAGTAATGAGCTGAAAGGTCTTAGTTCTATGCCCTTGTTTGAGAATTACAAGATGGATAGGCATCTATCTCATAAGAAACATTATCCACATAGGGGTATTGAACCATTTCTTATTATTCAACCACATTACTAAATCTCAGATTGTACATGAGGCCACTACGAGTGTAGGAATACATGTTGGGATCCATAGTGAATGTTTTACAATAAAAAAATACAATTATACAAAATCTAAAAATGAGATGTCTAAAAAGATGTTCAAACTAGGTCTAACTTGGTCAAAAGGATGGATAGGTATATCCAAAAAGGATGATTTGATGAATTGTGAAAAAATAAGCTAATTTCAAGTGTCGAATGTTCTACATCTCACACAAAAAGTTCAAGTAAAATGACCATAAATCAAAATGCCAAATTCTAGGTCAAAGTGTTTCAAATTAGTCTAATCTAGGGAAAAAAAGTTGCTAGGTCTTTTGGAGTAACACAGTGTTAAAATCTAGGCTCAAAAAAATTACATGTGTTAGGAATTTTGGCTAAATTTTGTCAAAAGCTATACTTTTAAAAGATGAGATATTTAATCTAAAAATTTGAAATAATTCAAACAAAAACTAGGCATTGATCTTCTGGTCATAAAAACTTGATCAATAAGTACAAGGTATGAAACAAAAGGCACTTGGAGATAGTTTATTTACTCCCAAATAATGTCATAAAGCTAGGTTATTTTGATGAATAAGCTAAACAAAGGTGAATAGTATAACCATGCTAGATAAAGATTCTCAAAGGAAACTTGAAATGGTTGAAACTTGAAAATGCTTGAACTCTATCCAAAGAGGTCTATGAAACAAGTCTCAAAATAATTTGAATAGCGTAATAATGCTAAATTACTCAAAATATGTGGTAAATTCTTGTTTCAAAAGCTCTAAGGAAAAATGGTTCCAACATAATTTTGGCAGCATAACACTACCCTCCTCAACTCAAATAATACCCATACACAAAGTTAGACAAATTTCTCTAAGGCATGAGAACGGTATCAAATAAACAAATATAAAAATAGGATAGGTAGTCAAAGTATAAGACTCAAAACATTAGTAAACATGCAAGATGACTTTAGTTTTATCAAATGATGATAATGATGTTGAGTCTAAAATTGACCCTCAATTCAAATTGGGAATTAAACTCAAGTTAAATCAAGTCAAGTGCAAAGTGACAAAACCAATTTAACACACCAACCATTAAAACTTAGAAGAGTCCAATTTTGAATTTAAACTATCAACGAGGGACTTTTAAAAAATGTGGTAAAAGGTCTAGATTCAAATGGGAAGCATAACTATGCCAAATTACAAGATATGACATAAAGTGTATGATGATGAATTTGAACAAGCAAAAAAAAATTCACTTGGGTAGCATAATGCCTCCTTTTTTTGAATAAATTTAGGGATAATGTGTTTAGTTATGTCATTTTATTAACACCAAGTTTTGACTCTCAAACAAGACCAAGTAATCTAATATAACAACAAAGAAACTAACTAATCATCTTAGATCCTAAACTGACAAGGTATGGTAAAATGGGGTTAACTAAACTAATTATTTGTAAACATTTGTAGATAGATCAAATGAATACAAATTTCATGTTAGCATACAAAATAAGTGCACATCATATGGGTCTATGTCATATGGATTTTTCTAAAAAGGTCTTATCCTTTTCACAACCACTATATCCATCACTTGTTCAGTGTAGTGAGATGTCCAACATGATCAAATTTCCTAAGCTTAGCCTCTACTAATGGATATGGATTAACTACTCAAACCATAATCCTAGTGAGGGGATCCTAATTTATATACCCCCCCATAGAGAGGGGTTGAATATGATGCTAAGAGATGAAACCCTAGGTCAAATATTCCCTAAAGAACTCATGGGAGGTAATGAATTCCCCCCTTACAATCCAAGATGCATGAAATAAATGACATAATAGAAAGACTTTATGGTCACCTCAAGATCACCCAATACTATTACAAGTTTTTGGGGAGGGATTTAAATGAGTTTCTTTCTATGCCTTGGAATAGGCTCAAAGTGAGATGAGATAGCACTTTTGATCCTAAAAGTTCCCTAAAGGGGATGGATGGGAGAACATACATGCACGTCTCTTTTCACTAAAACATATAATCAACAAGCAAGATTACAAATAATTGAAGTGAGGTTAATTTCCTTGCACCAAATTAAAAGTGTTTGATAAGATTTGTTACTAGCACCTTAGCTTTAAGATGTGAAAATAGAAATAATTGAAAACTACCCATAAATAACTTGGCACTTTTGATCCTAAAATTTCACTAAAGGGGATGGATGGGAGAGCATACACGCACAACTCTTTTCATAAAAATAATAAATAAACAAATAAGGCATGATAAATGAATGTTTGAAAAATAAATGAAACTACATGATGTTAAGTTCATTTTAAGACACCAAATGAAATGTGTTGTGAAGTTTGTCCCCTTTGGCATTTGATTTAACATGTAAAAACTTGATAAACATCCATGGCTTAAAAATAAACTAAGTTATTTTTAGACTCCAAATAGACAATTTGAATAAGATTGACAAAATGTTAGGATTTGATTAGGTTTGTTGTTTAGACACCAATTAAAATGTTTAGATTATGTTAATACCCAAGTTGAAAATTTTGAAAGATTTTTTATAAACAAAACAAGACAAAATATAACTATGCTCATTTTAAACCCAAAATTCTAAATGTGTATGTTTTAGCATGTCTATTTTAAATCCAACATGAAGTGTTTGATTAGACTAATTAATTTTAAATGCCAAAAATAAAGTGTATATTTAGTCTAAACAAGTAAAATGGTGCTCAATTTCTACCTTGACTCTAAAAAGACAAGATTATAACTACCTACTTTGAAGAACTTTAGAGGATGAGATAAGGACTTTTGAAAAATGATCTCTCAAGTTTCATAGAGTCAAGTTGGGTTACACAGGAGAGTTGGGGTCGAGTTGTGGTGAGTTGGGGTCAAGTTAAGATCAATTTGGGATCGATTTGGGTTCAAGTCAGGGTGAGTTAGGGAGAGTCAGGCTGAGTTGGGGTGAGTTAGGGTAAGTTGGGGTTGATTTGGGGTGAGTCAAGTTGAGCTGGGGTAGAGTTGGGGTCGATTTGCGGTCGATTTATGCTAAGTCAGGGTGAGTTGGGTCACATAATCGAGTTGAGTTACATAGTCTTCAGAGAAAAACTATGACTTACAAAAAAATATATTTTTGCTCAAATTTTTACCTTGTTTGCCTCCACACTCTAAGATCCTACATGACAATGGTTAGTATGTTGCTTCTAGGTTCAATTTGACCAAATTTTTTAGGCTAAAATCCCGTCAAGTGTGCCATTTATGAATATAAGATTGAAAAAGGAGGAGATTAGTATGGTGTTAGTGAATGAAATCAAATCCAAATAAAGAACACACTAAGCTATCACCTTAAGCCTATCTCAAGGGGAAATAATATTAACAAAACTATATAAGAAACACAACTAGAATGCAAAGACAAAGAAATATTTCACTTTTATTTGATACTCCAAATACCTTATTGAAGTGGCTTGCTTAGCTTTGTGCTTCAAAATGTCTGATGCAATGAAGCTTGGCTATCCTCCACCTCCTCTTGGCACCATGTGGCTTGTGGATTTGGATTGGTTGAACAATTTGGAATTATAACACTAATTACAATGGCTTTTGGAAATAATTTAGCATTATAACTTTGCACCAAAATAGCTTTAAAATGATTTTCATGGCTCTTCTATTTATAGATTTTCAAAATGGTTCAGGTTTAACCATGACCATCCATCTCAAGATTGAGATGTGTTTCTATGAATAAATCCAATTATGTAATTAAATTTATAAAAATACCCCATAAATATTTGGGATAGAGGGGAATTTAAGAATCATGGAGGGTCTCAATGAGGCATTGGGGTGGCTTAATTTTGATATTTTATGTGTTTATGGCTTGTGGATGCCACCCCATAGAAATGATGTCATTTGATGATGTGGATATTCAATATTTATTTATAAAAATAAATATTCAAAAATATCCATGGAATTATTAATTAGGATCATGATTTGAATTAACTAGCTTTTAAAGATGATTAGGAAAATTTTATGCAAATTTTGGCTCTTGGTGCACAAATTAATCAATTTGTTCAAAATGTCTTATTATTGGCTTGAAATTTGACAGGATTAGAATTAGAAGTGAATGTTAGATTCATTGTAACCATATTCCTATTTATTATGTTTCCAACACAAAATAATAAAGGCACATGCTTCATATAATAAATTTGGTAGAAAAGAGCAATCTAGAGTATCTAGGTGTGAAAATGTCATTTTGACTCGAAATGATCTGATCAAAGTTAGTTGCTTAATAAATTGCATTGCTCCATTTAATTATACCCTAGAAAAAAATGGAACTTGAATATAACAATTTCAACTCTTTTAATGTGTTTTAGTGTCTTTAAGCCAAATTGTGCACTTTGCTAAAAATTGGTCAAAACCTGATTGAAGGTTTTCAATGGCCAAATTTAGGTGTATAAGCTAATTGGTTAATAATTTAAAGGATTGAAATTGAAATAGAAATATTTGGGCTCATTGATTCACCCCCCCCCCTCCCCCACTCTTAGTGATTGTAACTCTAACATCTATAACTATGAATTTGTGGAGAAAATATTTATATGGCATTCCCCCACTAAATAGAAAAATTGATATAAGTGTTAAATATGAATAAGTCTAAAGGAAATTATTCCAAATCATGTTCCCATTTAATCTATAATTGTAAGTATAATAGTAATAAACCTCATAAGTTTTAAAAACATAGAGTAAGACATGATTTACATGAGAAGATAGAGAGGTTGGTGTTGATGTGAGTTTCATGCACAACCCAGATTTAATGAGGTAATTATTGGTGTTCTGGATTTGTACCCTAGATGAGAAGGGGATTATTTAGGTCTTTTTCTCAGATCTTACCCAACTTATAGCTTTTTAAAGGTCTTTAACCTAGGGACCTTTTGACTAGTTTGACCCCTAGTGAGAACTATTATATATTGATTTTTAGAATGTGATATCAAGTGGCCCATTATATATTTCTAAAATTTAAAAATTTTAAGGAATTTTTGAATTCAAACGGTCATTTTTTGAAGCTCATACTTGACACTTGTGTGAACGTCATAAGCTGTAGGCCCACTTTTGAACACTTAGATCTTGAGATAGAAAGCTCATGTAGACATGAAACTTGTAGAGCATGTTCTTGGCATGAATAACTCCATGGCATTATAATATCTTTTATAGAAATGTTTTCTAAGTGGAATTGTAAAATAAATAAGTGAAATGGTTCCTTTGTTCCTATGTGGCATCTTGGTGATAGTCTGGTTCACTTAGGCTTATACCTAACCTTTTTCATAAATTTCTAATGCTTGAATGAACTCCTCGGGCTTGTGGAAAACATCTTTCATGATCTTGAACATTATGACCACCATGGAGCCTTTTTTCTTGAATTTGGACAAACTACACTTTAAGTGAACTTATAGTGTTTCAAATGTTTTGCAAGATGCATGATCACTTTGGTCCACTCATTTCATCTAAAATATCTATTTATCTACTCATCCATTATCAACCCAATCCATATGGGAAAAATCTTGGTATGTGGTCCAAAAATGGCCCACATATTTGGTGACTCATAGGGAAACATGCCTACTATGCTTGAGAACCTAGTCCATTTTTCCTTAACTAGTCCATTGGGCATATGGAGTCCTAAGTATTCTCTCAACTAAATATGAATATAATATAAGGCTATCCCTATCTAGAACATTTCTTGAAGCAATAAGATCAAAATAAATAGGACAACGAAGTACCTAAGCCATTTATTGAAAAGGAAACACAAAACAAAAAATAAATGTCCATAAGGCACTTAGAGGAAAGCATAAAAGCTACTCTAATATGTACAATATGTTATAATGGATGTAATTCTTCTAATAATAGGGCTTCAAATGAATTCCATTAACTAGGATGGGTAATACCTCACCATCTAGTGGGGAAAGTTGAAAATCATTATGTTTCTTATATCCATAGATCTAATAAGGATTGTTCTATAGACTATCAAACTTGGTATGGTTACTTGATTTGTCCTTATTTGAGTCCCACTTAAGGACTAGGTCTCCTTAATTGAATTTCCTTAATTTATCTCTCTTGCTAAAGGCTTTTTTGACCTGTGATTGATGTGACTCTAGTGTTTTAATAATGTCCCTAGTTATTTCTAGCTCCATGAGCTCTATCATCTAACATTCATGGGTTCATTTCCCATCAACTCAAGCTGATGGGCCAATTCCAATATAGGTAGCTCAAGAGAGATAGGTAATTAGGATTCCCTTTTATACATAAGGAAATATGGAGAATTGCCATAGAAATCACTCTATTAGCCCATAAAGTTGTCCTTAACTTGATGTGCCATGTTTTTTGATTCTCTTCCATGGTCTTCCTAATGATCCTTAGCAAATTATTATTTATGGACTCTTCCAGTCCATTTCCTTGAAGATAGTAGTTATAAGACATGTTGATGTAGATGCCCAATTTGAGAACCCACTCACTTATGTTCATACCAATGAATACCAATGCATTATTTGAAATGGTAGTGGTTGGGACACTAAACCTAGTCATAAGGCTATCATACAAGTCCAAAACTGCACCCACATTAGCCTCATTCAAAGAAATGGATTCCACCCACCTAGTGAAGTAGTCAGTCAGTGAGAACCCATTTATTCCTTAAACTTGATGGCAGATTGATCATCCCTATGAAACCTAATCCCCATTATATGAAGGGTTGCTCACCTGAATTGGATTGAGTGGAAGGGTTGTTAGTTTCTGTTTTTCTAGAAAGAGAGCACACTTTTGGTATTTTATAACCCATACATGAGAATATTTGAAAATATTGGGCTATTACTAAATAGCCCTCATTATCTTTATTATTATGGTTCTAGGTGTAAAATGACCTCCTTCAGACCCATCATAGAATTGCTCTAAGATTTTGGTCACCTGGTCATCGTCTATGCACCTAAGGAGTACCCCATTGAGGTCCCTTATAAAAATAACTCCATTAATCAATGCATAAGGTATGGATTAAAGCCTAAAATACATTATTTTGGATCTATCCAAACCTTGGGGGCATTCTCCTATTGCTAAAAAGTGATCCATATCTTGAAGCTAGCTCTTTTAAAGTGGAGGTTCATTTGCTTGTGAGTTATCTTCGATCACTAAAATAAATTCCTTGTCCTCCTTGAGATCATTCACCATGTGCTCACACAAACCCTTACCTCTAACCAAAATGGTGATCTTGATCTCCACATCATATTCTATGACCTTGGTGATCTATCTTACTATCTTTTCACTCAAATCCTTGTTAAGGAAAAATTCCCTAACCTTAAGGTGAGACACCATAAGATGAATCATTTTGTTGGAGAGCATGGGTCTAAACTTATTGAGACTCCTCAAGGCTTCAAGAATTTTTTTTCAATGAAAGTATACCTCACCTCATATCCTTCAACCCTTGACTAAAAAATGCAATTGGATACTTCATTCCTTCAGCGTTCTTTTACATCAACATAGCTGATATGTTGTCAAAATTAGAAAAGGTGTACAAGATGAAGTCCTTTGAGAAGTCCAAATTCATGAGTGAGGGTGCTTAGGTAATGTCCTACTTGATGGATTCAAAGGATGCTTTGAATTCATTATACCATGAAAAAATTTAGATATTCTTTAGCATGGTGATGATATGTTTGACTAGGTTTGTAAAACTAGGTATGAACCTTCTCACAAAGTTAATCTTCCAAAGGAAGCTTTTAATCCCTTTTTTATGCTTTGGCAAGGATAAGGCTAAGATGGCACTTACTCTATCAAGGTCAATCGATAATCCTTATTTTGAAATAATGTGACCCAATATATTATGTTAATGCACAAATAACACACATTTATTAGGATTTAAAGAGATCTCATACTCTCTATATCTCTAGAATATTAGCCTTAGATGGTCCATGTGCTCACTAGCTTTCTTGGAGAAGATTGTGATGTCATCCAAGTAGACCAATACCATTTGATTTAGTATCCCTTCAAAGGCCATGTCCATTAATTTTTTAAAGGTTGTCCCAACTTTTGACAATTTAGAGGGCATCCTAAAGTAAGAAAATGTGCCCCAATTGGTGGTGAGGGCAATCTTGTATTGGTCCTCTTCTCTCACTAGCACTTAGTTATAACCTAAATACCCATCCAAGAGAGAGAAACATTTTGAACTAGTAAGTACATGAAGGAGTTATTCCATGGATGGTAGAGGGTAATGATCCTTCAAAGAGACCCTATTGGTATCCCTAAAGTCCACACACAATCTAATCTCCCCATTCTTCTTCCTATAAGGTACTATATTATCTACCCATGAGGAGTGATTAATTGGGAAGATGATCCTAGATTCAATAAACTTGGCCAATTCCTTTCTCATGAGCTCTTCAATATTGGGTTTTATCAACCTTTGCTTCTACCTGATAGGCTTGCCATTAACCTCTAGCTCTATAGTGTGTTGGGCTAATTTAGGATAAAATCCCCTCAAAAGATTATATTTCCAAGAAAATATGTATACATATTCCTTACAAAATTCTATGAAATCATGCTTTTCATCTTTAATGCTTACCTTTCCAAGCTTGAATAGTTTGTCTTCAAAGATAAAAAATCTCTCATAGTTCTCTTTAGTAGTTAACATCACTGATTTATCCCTCCTCATATGGTCCCCTTAATGAAAGAGACATTCTAGGGTGACTATCCCTTTAGTAAGGTTATTAGACCTTAATTGAATAATTTATTACCCATACTGATGATGAAGCTTTCCTTGGTTGATGGAGGATAACTTAGCTTCCTACTATAAGAAGCATCCAATATGTTAGTCATTTTTAAAGACCTACTAATGATCTTCATTATATGGCACTGATGGTATTATTGCCACTTTGACATGTGGTTGTACCTTATTCCTTTTCAATTCATTAGGGATATAAAAGTAATCTTCCATAACTACTAGCCTATTGGCATATTGATTCTGGCCCATTGGGATTTATTGAATGTTGAAAGCCTCAAAGTCCTTAATTAGGTCCCATACTCTATGTTTGTAGGACTTTATTAAAGGGTTCTTAGTGGCATTCTAACCTCTTACTTGGTTTATAAATAATTCACTATCCCCATAGACTTATATTTAATTGATCCCTATATTTCTATGCAATTGAATGCCATGGAGGATGAGAGAATCCTCTTACAATGAATTAATGACAATGCATGAAATAACAAATTTATGTAATTAAAAAAAGCATAAAAATTATTATATTGATCATAGGCCACTTTGAGTGGGTAAACCTCCTTTAATAAAGTTCAATACAATAAATTTGTGGATGCCTTCATTGGCCTCAACAATTACTTGTATGCTAAGTCTAATCTAGGCAACTACTACTTCGCATGAATGTGGGAGAAAACAAAATTCTCATGGGATGCCTTACAAAGCATATGCATCCCTATAAATTATTATACTAACAAAGTAAGAGAAGGGGTAACATGGGTTCCTAACATCCCCTCCCTCTTATAAAAATATTTATCCTCAAATCTTTAAATGTTGGAATTGGTGCTGAATCTAAAATAATGGTTCCCATGTGGCATCCTATGATTGAATTTTATGCCAATAAATTAAAACCTCTGTTATGGAGTGGGAATGAAGTTGGTAGGTGTGCATATCCAAGATTACCTTCAACACAAGAAGGAGGGATCCCTCATTATTAATCTATAGTAAAATAGTCTACACTTTAATGTTTGTGCCAAGTTTTTTTTTCAGAAAAGAGACATGAAATACTAGGTGAACTTGGAATAAGGTGGGAGATCCAACTTATAAGCAATTGACCCAATATTCTAGAGAACCTTATAAGGTCCATAAAACTTGGGATATATCTTATGATACCCTTTGAATTTGAGGGAGGATTACTTGTATGGTTACAAGCAAAAAAAAACCATATCACCTACTCGAAAAGTGTGCTTAGAATGGTGTTGATCAACTTATTATTTCATTTGATTTTGTGTCACATGATGATTGTCTGATAAGGTACTAAGGATCTGATCTTGAGTTCAAATAATCATGTCAATCACTTGAACTGATGAACTATTAGGGGTATATGGAAGGAACACTGGTGGTTTTTGAACATAAACTACTTCATATGGAGTAATTTTAGTTGAGGTGTGGTAGGAGGTATTTTACCACCATTTAGAGAGGGGGAGCCAATTTTCTCACTAATGTTGTTATTTTGAGGTGAAGCAATGAAGGAAAGTTTCCAATAATTTTTTGAAGATTTTAGTTTGGCCATCTATTTGTGAAAGTTTTCAAGAATTGATCACCTTCTCTTAAAATGTCCACATGTCTAAGATAAGTCATCATCAAAATTATTACTCGGCTCTTCCTACCATATTTCAAATTTGACTATATATGGAAAAACACTATCAAAATGCCTGGGATCCCAAACTTACACCCACATATCTTTGACTATGCCTATGTGCATGGTCTAATATTTAGCACATAGCAACTAGGGACTAATGTGATCATAATCATATGACCAACTCTCCATAACTCATCCACACATGGTAATGATGACACCATCAAATTGCCTACTCAATTTTTTGCTTCTAGATCCAAAAAGTCTAGATAATAATAATGATAAATTAGATGAAATCCACTCGTGAAAATAAGCACTCAAAGATTTAAAAACATATTACGAACATTTTTTACATGCTTAATACTCCATACTCATCCTTGAACATCTATAATCAGTCAAAAATTGAAGATCAACCAGGCCAACTTCAAGCATACTAGGACAAGAACATTGCACACTTTATCATTATCATAAAGACTATCAAGCCACTTCATACACTCATCAAGACACCTCCATGACATGACCATGACATCATTGACAACTCTTCAACATCTTTTTCCTAGAAAATAATGAAAAATTATAAGAGCTGAGAACTCCCATAATGGGAATGAGACCAAGATATATACAAGAAGAGAGAGATAATGTGGGAACATGCCATCATAGAGGGAACACACCATCCCATGTCACTAATTGATATTGAAATTCCTCTTTTTTATCCAATAGAGGCCTTGTCACCTTTTTGATCATTCAAGACACTTCACATGGATTACCAATTTGAAAATCCCCAAGAATGCATTGAATTCCCCTAGCTACAGTTCTCAACACTAAACCTTTTCTTTGTTCCTTCATGCCATCTCTCACTTGAGGACAAAAATTCATAATCATGGGTTTGATAGAAACATGGTTTATGAATTTAGGGATTTTTTTCATAAAAAATATAGCCATGTTGAAGGATAGGGAGCTTCTTCAATAATCATAGATAACTACCTTCGATCAAATCTAGACCAGATCCTTTTTATAGATGGAAAACCAATCTCTTTTATTGGTTTTCCTAAAGTCACATATATTGATGTAGACTTATAGACTTCATAGCCCTTTTTGATTTCCATTAGGTCCAATAGACCTATTTTTTCCTTTGATCATCTATAGAAACCTAGGGCTCATTACGTATAGATCTCTTTTAAAGAAAGGCAGGCACACTCGTAGAATGGACCATGTATGCTACAAAACTTCAAACCAAAGGTCTATATTTAACCTTAAGGGTATCCATTTATACTCTTTATACCTAAATGCATGGTTTTTGCCTTTTAATGGTCCTCAAATGAGTTTTACTCATGGCATAATAACCCTACAAGACCTATGTTTACTTCTATCAAAAATTATTTCGTAGGTTTAACCTTATCTATCAAATATTAATTGAGCCAATTAGAATGCTCCAACTTGTCTTCATTCCCATTGGCCTCATAGATCCTCACTATCTGATCTTGACCCTTTTGACCTCCTACACATCGGAGGATCAATATGTATGAATTAATGAGGGCCCTCAATATCCTATCATGAATATCCTTTGACATGTTGACTTGCCCGTGCACCACTAGATCAAGATACACAAAACAACATGAGTTGTAGATCTCATTGGGCCCACTTTCATATTAGTTTTTGCACACTATAGGATCATTGGTATGAATAAATGTGTTACATTGATCTAGGCTTAGACCCACCTTTTTTCATTGAATGTGCACTGTCATATTTCTATTTGATTGATCCACACTATTAGATCTTGCCCAACTTGTATCTTTTTAAAGAGATTTAACCTAAGGACATTTTGACTAATTTGACCCCTAGTTAGAACTATTAGATATTAATTTTTAGAATGTGATATCAAGTGGTCCATTAGATCTTACTCAAATTTAAAAATTTTAAGGACTTTTTGAAATCAAATGGTCATTTTATGAAGCTCAAACTTGACACTTTTAAGAACACCATAAGCTATAGGTCCACTTTTGAACACTTAGATCTTGAGATAGAAAGCTTGTGTAAACATGAAACTTGCAGAGAATATTATTGGCATGAATAAATCCATGGTGCTATAATATGTTGGCTAGAAATACTTTCTAAGTGGACTTACAAAATAAATAAGTGAAATGGTTATTTTGTTACTAAATGATGTCTTAGTGATGGTCTGGCTCACTTAGGCTTATGCCTAACCTTTTTAATGAATTTCCAAGGCTTAAATGAGCTCCTGGGGCTTGTGGAAAACTTTCTTCATGCTCTTTAATTTTATGACCACTATGGAGACCTTTTTTCCTAAATTTGGATAAACTACACTTTAAGTGAACTTAAAGTGTTTCAAATGTTTTTCAAGATGCATGATCTCTTTGGTCCACTCATTCCATCTAGAATATCTTTTCATCTTTTCATCCATTATCAACCTAATCCATCTGGTCACAAGCTTGATATGTAGGCCAAAAATGGCCAACATATTTGGTGACTCATAAGGAAATATGCCTGCTATGCTTGAGAACCAGGGCCATTTTGCCTTGACTGGTCTATTGGGCATATGGAGTCCCAAATATTTTCTCAACTAATTATGAATATAATACAAGGTTATCCCTATCTGGAACCTTTCCTAAAGCAACAAGATAAAAAGAAATAGAACAAAAATTTTCCTAAGGCATTTATTAAAAAGGAAACATATAATAGAAAATAAATGTGAACAAGGCACTTAGAGGAAAGCATAAAAGGTACTCTAATATGTACAATATGTTCTAATATATGTAATGCTTTTAATAACAAAGCTTCAAATGAATTCCATTGACTATTATGGGTAATACCTTACCATCTAGTTGGGAAATTTGAAAATCATTATGTTCCTTACATCCATAGATCTTATAAGGACTACTCCATAGGCTATCAAAATTGGTATGGTTTTTTGCTTTAGCCTTATTCGAGTCCCACTTAAGGACTAGGTTTCCTTTGTTGAAGTTCCTTTTTATATCTCTCTTGATAAAGGCTTTTTTGACTTGAGCTTGATGTGACTCTAGTGTTTTAATAACAATGTCCCTAGTTTTTTTCCAGCTCTATGATCTCTCTCATCCTCACATTCATGGGTTCATCCCCATCAACTCAAGCTAATGAGCCAATTCCAATGCAAGTACCTCAAGAGAGAAAGTAAATTTCAATTCCCTTCCATACATAAGGACATATAGAGAATTACCAATGGTAGTTTTAATAATCACTCTATCAACCCATAAGGTTATCCTTAGCTTGGTGTGTCAATTTCTTTAATTCTCTTGCATGGTCCTCTTGATGATCCTTAGAAAATTATTTTTTATGGACTCTTCCAACCCATTTCCTTGAGGATAGTATTTGGAAGAGGTGATGACATAGATGCCTAGTTTGAGAGCCCACTCACTTATCTTCATACCAAGGAATGCCAATGAATTATCTAAAATTATAGTGTCTAGGACACCAAACCTGGTCAAAAGGCTATCATAGAAGTCCAAAAATACACCCACATTAGCCTCCTCCAAAGTAATGGATTCTGCCCACTTGGTGAAATAATTAATTATAGTGATATCCCATTTGTTCCTTATAATTGATGGTGGATTAATCATCCCTATTAAGTCTAACCCCCATTACAGAAGGGTTATTCCACCTGAATTAGATTGAGTAGAAGGATTGCTAGTTTCTACTTTCTTACAAAGAGAGAAAAATTCTAGAATTTTCTAAGCCATGCATGAGCATCTTTGAAAATATTGGTCTAGTAATAACCAACCCTCATTATCTTTGTTGATATGGTTCTAGGTGAAAAATGACCTCCTATAGGTCCATCATGGAATTGCTGTAAGATTTTGGTCACCTAGTCATCATCTATGCACCTAAGAAGTACCCCATTAAGGTCCCTTCTAAAAATAACTCAATAAACAAATACAGGAGTTATGGATTGAAGCCTAAGATACCTTCTTTTAGATCTATCCAAACCTTGGGGGTATTTTCCTATTACCAAGTAGTGAGCCATCTCTTTTGAAGTGGTGGTGCATCTACTTGTGAGTTATCTTGGGTCACTAAAACAACTTCCTTTTCCTCTTGGAGATAATTCACCATGTGCTCACACAAACCCTTACCTATGACCAAATTGGTGACCTTGATCTCCATATCATATTACATGACCTTGATTATCCATCCTTCTATCTTTTCACTTAAATCCTTGTTAAAGAAAAAGTCATTAACCCTAGGATGAGACACCATAAGATGAATCATGTTGTTAGAGAGCATGGGCCTAAACTTATTGAGAATCCTCAAAGCTTTAAGAACTTTATTTTTAATGAAAGTATACCTCACCTCATATCCTTCATCCCTTGAATAAAAATGGAAATTGACTACTTCATTCCTTCATCATTCTTCTACATCAACATAGCTGATATGTTGTCAACATTGGAAAAGGTATACAAGATGAAGTCCTTGGAGAAGTCCGAATTCATGAATGCGGGTGCTTGGGAAATGACATACTTGATGGATTTAAAGGCTACCTTGACTTTAGTATATAAAACAAACACCTGGATCTTCTCTATCATGGTTGTGATAGGTTTGACTAGGTTTATAAAACCAAGTATGGACCTTCTCACAAAGTTAATCTTCCCAAGGAAGGTTTGAATCCCTTTTTTGTGTTTTGGTAGGGATATAGCTAAGATGGCATTTACTCTATTAGGGTCAATGGATAATAATTATTTTCAAATAATATGATAAAATAGATTACATTCATGCATAGTTAACACACATTTATTAGGATTTAAAGAGATCCCATACTCTTTACATCTCTAGAATATCAGCCTCAGATGGTCCATGTGCTCACTAGATTTCTTGGAGAAGATTGTGATGTCATCTAAGTAGACCAATACCATTTTATTTAGTATCCATTAGAAGGCCATGTCCATTACTCTTTGAAAGGTTTCCCCAGCATTGGACCATCCAAAATGCATCTTTTAGTTATAAAATGTGCCCCACTTGGTGGCGAAGGCAATCTTATATTGTTCCTCTTCTCTCACTAACACTTGGTTATAATCTGAATAACCATCCAAGAGAGAAACATTTTACACCAAAAACTACTGTAAGGAGTTTCTCCATGGATGGGAGAGGGTAATGATCCCTCAAATAGACCTTATTGATATTCTTGAAGTCCACACACAATCTGACCTCCCCATTCTTCTTCTTGATAGGTACTAGATTAGCTACCAATAAGGGGTGTTTAATTGGGAAGATGATCTTGGATTCAATAAGTTTGGTCAATTCCTTTCTCATGATCTCCTAAATCTTGGGATTTATTATCCTCTACTTCTACCTAATAGGTTTGGCATTAGCTTTTATATCTATAGTGTGTTGGGGTAATTTAGGATTTGTTGTCCCCCAAAAAAATATCACTCATTTTTGGGACAACATTTGAACTATTTTGGTCCTACAAACCAAAATTGTCCCTTTCCTTTTCAAAATTTATCCTAGGCATTCAAATTCCCCATTTTTTATGCTTCTTATAAATCTATGGACTCTACAGGATTGAATCTATGGACTATGCAGGATTAAATCTACAGACTCTGTAGGCTTGAATCTATGAACTCTACAGGTTTGAATCTATAGAATCTACAAGAAAAGAAAATCTATGGACTCTATAGGCCAAGTTCAATGGGCTTCACAGGTTGAAATCTATATACTTTTTCAAGGTTAGAGAAAACTATGGACTTGGTTTTTATGGATTCTGCAGGCATATTCATTTCTACAAGTTCAAAGGTTTTTGCAGTTGAGTTCAACCAAAAGAATCTATTTCTAACACTTGGTCATTTTTGGGTTTGGTTCAGTGCCTTGGTTCAATCAAAAGTATCCATTGGCAAGCATCTAAGCAAATAAGGCTTAAACCGTTGAACCATTGAACCACTTTGGTTTAAAGGTTTAATGAGTTCAAAGTTCAAAAGGTTCAATGCTTCCAGCTCAATAGCGGGTTCAATCAAAGGAATGGTTCAATGGCTTGGTTCAACCAAGTGGTTCAACACTTTGTTTCACTCAAGTGGTTCATCTAGTTTGTTTCAACTCTTTGGTTCATCCTTTGGTTCAATCAAATGGTTCATCAGTTTGTTCAAGGCTTCATTTGAATCGTTGAACCAAAACTTGGTTCAATGGTTGGTTTAGACAAATGGTTCAAAGGCAAGTTCAAACAAATGGTTCAATAGCTTGGTTCATTTAATTAGTTCATCAGCTTGAACCATTTTGGTTCAAAGCTTGGTTCATCAGCTTGGTTCAACATTTGGTTCAAGCAAATGGTTCATTACCTTGGTTCAACGAAGTGGTTCAATGTTTGGTTCAATCAAATGGTTCAACAGCTTGGTTCAACCAAGCGGTTCACTCAGAAAGTTTAAAGAAGCCTCCTGAAGGACAAGTGCCCTTGTGGAGGGTACTTGGTTGATAAAAACACCATTCAGAGGGGTCATTTTTGAAGAAGGCCACAAAGGTAAATTCTTTCAGAAATTTTGTTTAAGGCAAACAATCATAATTCTTTTAGACTTTTGTCTAAAGGAATTCCTTCAGAAAAAAAGTCTGAAATAATTTAGAGAAGTCACAAGAAGATATCTTGAAGGAATTCATAGATATTTCACATAGAACAATTCTACAGACTTTTTGTCCATGAGTAATTTCTATGGACTTTTTGTTTGTGGTAAAATAACCACGAAGAAAGCCCAAGAGATAGTCCGCTAAGGAAAAGACCATGATAGAATTCTAAGGCGAAGGCCAACGAAGGACCCCAAAGGGTAAGTACCCTTATGGGGGACTCTCAACTACCAAATTAAAGGACACTTCCCCAAAGCTGAAGGGTCACCTTCCCTTTAGGAAGATATAAAATGAGAAATCTAAAGGAAGAATCTAGCGACTTGACAGAATAAAGAAGCCTGAAGGCCATCTAATGACCACCCGAAGGGCAGATACCTTTACAGGGGGCTCTTCTCAACCCAAGGTAGATCATTTCTTAAGGCCCAAAAGGGCAAGTTATTTCTAGGAAAGTGCCAAACAAAAAAGCTAAAAAAGGACCAAGGGGTGATGTGCCTGAAGACATCAAATTCAAGACAGTGAACTAGTTATTGAAAACATAGTGACGGGCATGTGAACGTCAATTTTAAAACTCATAAAATAGCCATTGATATTTTGAATCTATATACCTAAATGCATTCATAGGATTTAAGACCAAGACCAATAGAAATCAAGGAAGGAACAAAATAGCAAATTGAATCCATGACCCAATTCAATTAACCCAAAAAGGAAGAACAATGAAGCTAGGATCAGATCACCAGGTGGACATTGAAATTTGCAAAATTTAAATAGCATGACGTGTTTCTCTGCATTAAGAAAAAAATGGGTAGATGCCCCTAAATTCCATCCTATATCCTTAACAAATTCTAATGCAACATGATGTGTTACTATTCCTGAGTCCTTCTTGAAGTGGCTATATAAGGGATTATCTTTTATTGTAAATATATCTCTTTTTTGACAATCAGAATGAAACTCTGCCCAAATTGAAAGGCATTTCTGAGACATTGAGCTTAGTTTTTTGATAATATTTTGTTATTGGATTAAGAAAGCAAGTGATATTGTAGACTTTGTGCTGTGATATCTTTGTTGTTGAGGAAACTGTTCTTATGTATTTTTCCTTAATATATCTTATGTTCCTTAAATTCAACAAGCAGAATTAGTGACAGTAGTCAAGAAGGTGTCCTGAAGAGTCACTGTGGAGAGACTTTATGACCCTATAATTGCCTTTAGTGTTTTTTCTTTTCATTTCTATGTAAAGGACCTTGGGATGACTTTGTGCACTCATTATCCTTCATATCTTACTCTTGATCAATTCAGGTGGAGACTTTGTGTTGCATCTCAATTTGTTATTTATTACATCCTTTGCTACACTTTGTTGTTACTACTAGGAGTATTCTTGTGGTTTGCTAAATAGTACTTATGAAAGAAGAATAGTGTTGTCTATCATTTCCCTTAAGTTTTTCCTTTGATTTACACACATCATCTCTAAAGAAAGAGAGATGGATGGTTTGTCTTACCCTTGAGTATTATTTTCTATATATATATATATATATATATATATATATATATATATATATATATAAGGAACCTCCCCTTGATGAAAGGAGAGATCAGTCCCCTTCTAATGTGGTAAACCTACACATTTGGATGACTAATCTTCCTACTTTGGCTGATCAGACCTATTTTGTTTATCAGTATGCCGATTGACAAAATATTCAACCAATAATTTTTGGTGACTCCATTAGGGATATACATAATTTTGTGCAATTTGGAACCTCAAGTTTTAGATTGAAAAATCACTTATGTCTTACCCATTATCAGTATAACCCTTATCCATTATAGATTATGGTGACTCCATTACTTGTCTTACCCATTATCGATTCATAGCCTTACCATCTTCCTCCACCTCCGTTATTTTATGTAGTCTGCAAAAACCAGAACTATTGGGAAAGAGTGCACAGTTTAAAGCCTCAAGCTTTAATTAAAACAAGGTTAATTATTTTTCCATTTCTATTTCATAATCTGGTAGATTCAAGGTATACATGAAGCCAAAGGGCTAAAGGTATTGTTGACCCTATTTTCGATTTGGTACAATAAAGTGATTTTGATTTGTTTCCTTCACCATCTCGTCTCCAATGAACCAAGAGCTTTCCTCTTACTAAAGTAGGATCTCCATTTCCAGATGAAGTATCTACTTCTATCATTGATAAAGCTTTGCCAATAATTACCCCTCTAACATTTTTTATCCCTCCTTTTCATAATCCTACAATGGCAATTCAAGGCCCCTAGAGTAATGCTTTTGGTCCTCTCAATCTTACTCCACCTCTACATGAGCTTCCATTAAGTTTAAAGAAGAATTTCCCTAAATTATATGGTGATGGGAAAGTTCATTTTGATGAACACATTACAGCCTTCAGCATAGTTTGTGGAGTGATCAGAGTAGAATTTGAAGATGTAGTAGTCAGGATTTTTATAGAAACATTACAAGGCACTACTGTAGATTGGTTTTATCATCTACAAGCTCAGTCAGTGACTAATTGGAATACCCTCAAAGCTAAGTTTTAAGCTAGATTCAAACCTATAGAAGATGCACATGCACTTCTAGCTCAACTTACATAGATGAAGAAAGAGCCTCATGAACCCATGAGAGACTTCATAACTAAATTTGACAAATTGAGGAACACAATTCTTGTAATTGCTCGACCTACAGCTGAGAATCTCAAATGCTTCTTTATTAATTCTCATTTACCTAAAGTAAGTTTACTCTTGAGACGTGCTGGTCAAATAGATCTTGTTATAGCTCAACTTTTGGCCACTGAGGTAGAAGATGATCTCATCTTAGCTAAGAAGATAAGAAGAGATCTAAATAGAAATAGATCTTCATCATCTTTTGAATATGCATCTATAGGCACCATTGATCCAATGGTGTAAAAGGTAGCAAATGAAGTGCTAGCCTTAAAAATTCAAATGACACAAGGAATGTCTTCTACTCCTTCATATAGAGATATGCCAAGAAGGACATTCCCAAATCAATCATATCAAGGCAATGCTGCCAGGAATTAAGGGCAAAAAAATTGCCTTCCTCCCCCATAAGGGAAACTTACCCTAGAAGCTCCTCCAACCAATTTAGTAATGGGATATCTTGAATCAGAATTAGAGTTCTCTTTCTAGCTTTAATTGAATCAAGAAAATGATGTTGATCTCTTCACGGAGGATCAAGAAGAATTAGTTAGCGAGTCCCACATTGGTTTCTTGAACTACCAGGATGAACCCAAAAACAAAGGAGAAGCTATTAATGGATCATATGTAGTTTTTACTAAGTCCAAGAACCAATTAGTCTAGAAAGCTAATAAAGGGAAGATAGAGGAGCAGCCTCAACTAGCAATTACAATTGCTAAGCGTGGAACCACTCTGCCTTTTCAGTCAAAGGATCCGGTGATCACCCAAAATATAAGTACATCAATTTCACCTTCACCTTCTACTCCCATTTCACAAACCAACCCTCCTCCCATCCCTCATAAAACCCAAAAAGTTGAAATGCCTTCCTTTGTACTTAGTCCAATTCAGCCATTTGACATAATTGATCATGTCAAAAAGACCAAAATACAAATGTCTAAATTTGAATATCTATAGTCTAATCCTGATCAATTGGATAAGTTGGTCCAATGTGTCAAGAACTAGACTGTCCTTGTAAGACAAGAGGTTAAGAAATAATTTTTGATTCCCTAAAGAACATGCCCATTCCAAATAATCTTGTGTTTACTCCTCCAGCTGCCCATAGGAAAATAGAGCCTTTCTATGTTTCCCTGTTAAAAATGGTTACCAGCTCAATAATTAAATCATTGATTTTGGGGCATCTGACAATGTCATGCCTACTAAAGTAGCTGAGTCTTTAGGTCTCACATTGACCAAAACCTTTGGGAGATGTTTCTTCGTGGAGAAAAAGCAAGTACCATTGTTGGGGCAAATTAAAGATGCCCAATTTGCATTGGCAGCCTTTCTAGATAGGAGAATTAGGATGACTGTCTTAGTGGCTGACGTCCTAGCATCCTATGGTATTTTTCTTGGATGAAATTTATATAAGGAAGTGGGAGGAAAACTAAGCATGAACCTATCTAAAGCAAAGATCCCTATCCAAGGCATAATTAAGAGATTGCTTCCTAAAAAGGAGGCAAAATACATGGTCACCTAAACATCAGCCCTTGTAGCACAAATTCTATTTGAGTCTCCAGGTAGGGGTAATTATTTCTTTACCATAGAGGATTTTCATGTTTCTATAGATGAAATTCTTATAGCTGACAATCTAAGAATTGATCCAAATAAGACTTTAGGAGCATTAGTAGGGCACAATACAAGTAAGGAAGGATCTTCCATCTGTAATGAAGAGAAATCTGATAGGAGATCAGATTCTGATGATGCTTTGATCTTGAAAACAAATAACAACAATTCTTCCACCAATGATAGAGTTGGGACTATGTTGATATCTCCTCAAAGAGATATTCTTCTTTCATGCAATTTGCAAGTCAGCAACACCAACAACATAGTTGGATGTGAATCTCTATTGCTCAGATTGAAGAGTGTTCAAGATGAAGAAATCAAACTCCTTCACATCAAAAGAGATGCTAAGCTGATAGTTTATTAGGAGTTTAATGTAGACAATCCAATCATATGCTCGACTAAATCAGAAGAACAATCAATTATAGTAATGGACCATGCTACTACAAATCAAAATTAGGCAAAGGAATCCTTCACCAAGAGAGCAAGGAGTTATGGTTTCCATTTTGAAGACCACATCCTGCCATGGGGCAAGAAGAAGAAAAGGCCAAGAGGAAGATGTAGAAAATTAGTTTCCTAGTGGAGAACTCCATTTGTCCATCACCATTTATGGAGGCAAAATTTATTCTTACTAGTTTATCAGAATAGAGCACTATTTTCACTATCTCTCAAGAATCAACATCTGAAAAACTTCAACTCTTGAAGTATCATATCATTGCATATGTATATTTGTATAGTTTTTAATTCTATTTTGTTTTGTTTGTTTTCATTTTTGATGCCTTCCATTTCTGGGTAGCATGACTCCGTATCCCAATGGTACACATGAAGACACTGGAGATTCTGGATCTTACTCCCTTCAATTCTTTTTTCAATTGATAGAAGTTCCCCAACTAGAGCCAGTTGTTGTCCCCCAAAAAAATATCACTCACTTTTGGGACAACATTTGAACTATTTTGGCCTTACATACCAAAATTATCCCTTCTTTTTTCAAAATTTGTCCTGGGCATTCAAATTCCTCATTTTTCAAGCTTCTCAAAAACATACGAACTCTACAAGCTTGAATCTATGGACTCTAGAGGCTTAAATCTATGGACTCTTCAAGCTTAAATCTATGGACTCTACAAGATTGAATCTACGAACTTTGTAAGAAAAAAATATATATGGACTCTGCATGCCAAGTTCAATGGGCTTCACAAGTTGAAATCTACGAACTCTTTCAAGGTTAGAGAAAACTACGGACTTGGTTTCTACAGAATCTATAGGCAAGTTCATTTCTGTAGGTTCAAAGGCTTCTGCAGGTGGGTTCAAACAATAGAATTAGTTTCTAACACTTGGTCATTTTAGGGGTTGGTTTAGTGCCTTAGTTCAATCAAAAATATCCATCAGCAAGAATCTAAGCAAAGAAGGCTTGAACCGTTGAACCATTGAACCACTTTGGTTCAAAGGTTCAATGAGTTCAAAGTTTAAAAAGTTTAATGCTTCCAATTGAATGGTAGGTTCAATCAAAGGAATGGTTCAATGGCTTGGTTCAACCAAGTAGTTCAATGCTTTGTTTCACTGAGGTGGTTCATCCACTTTGTTTCAATTCTTTGGTTCATTATTTCATTCAATCAAATGGTTTGTTAGTTAGTTCAAGGATTCATTTGAACTGTTGATCCGAAACTTGGTTCAAAGGTTGGTTCAAACAAATGGTTCAAAGGTAGGTTAAAACAAATGGTTCAATGGCTTGGTTCATTCAAGTGGTTCATCGGCTTGAACCATTTTGGTTTGAAGCTTAGTTCATCAGCTTGGTTCAACATTTGGTTCAACCAAACAGTTCATTGCCTTGGTTCAACGAAGTGGTTCAATAGAATGATTCAATGTTTGGTTCAATCAAATGGTTCAACAACTTGGTTTAACCAAGCAATTCACTCAAAAAGTTCAAAGAAGCCTCTCGAAGTACAAGTGCCCTTGCAGAGGGCACTTGGTCGACAAAAACACCCTTCAAAAGGGTCATTTTCAAAGAAGGTCATAAAGGTAAATTCTTTTAGAAATTTTGTTTAAGGAAAACAGTCATAATTCTTTTAGACTTTTGTCTAAAAGAATTCCTTCAGATAAAAAGTCTGAAAGAATTCAAAGAAGTCATGGGAGGAAATATTGAAGGAATTTAAAAATATTTCAAATAGAACAATTTCACAGACTTTTTTTCCATGGGAAAATACCCATGGAGAAAGCCTAGGAGACAGCTCACTAAGGAAAAGGCCGTGAGAGATTTATAAGGCAAAGGCTATCAAAGGACCCTGAAGGGCAGGTGCCCTTGCGGGGGACTCTCGACTACTGAATTAAAGGACACTTCCCCAAATCCAAAGGGTAACATTCCCTTTGGGAAGATATAAAATGAGAAATATGAAGGAAGAATCTAGCGACCCACTAGAATAAAGAAGCCTGAAGGCCATATGAAGACCACCTGAAGGGAAGATACCTTTGTGGGGAGATCTTCTCAAACTAAGGCATATCATTTCTTAAGGTCTGAAAGGACAAGTTCTTTTTGATAAAGTGCCAAATAGAAAATCCAAAAAAGGACAAAGGGGTGATGCACCTGAAGATGTCAAATTCAAGACAGCGAACTAGCCATTGAAAACATAGTGATGGGCACACGAACGTCAATTTTAAAACTCATAAAATAGTCATTAATCCTTTGAATCTACAGACCCAAATGCATTCACAAGATTTAAGGCCAACACCAGTAGAAAGCAAGGAAGGAACATAATAAGAAATTGAATCTAGGACCTAATTTAATTTACCATAAAATGAGGAACAATGAAGGTAGGATCAGATCACCAGGTGGACATTGAAAGTTGCAAACTTTCAATAGCGTGACTTGTTTCTCTGCATTGAGAAAAACAAATGGGTAGATGCCCCTCAATTTCAACTTATCTTCTTAACAGATTCCAAGCCAACATGATGTGTTACTATTCCCGAGTCTTTTTTGAAGTGGCTATATAAGGGACTCTCTTTTATTATAAATATATCTCTTTTTTGACAATCAGAATGAAACTCTGCCCAAATTGAAAGGCATTTTTGAGACTTTGAGTTTAGTTTGTTGATCATATTTTGTTATTGGAATAAGAAAGCAAGTGATTTTTTAGACTTTGTGTTGTGATATCTTTGTTGTTGAGGAAATTATTCTGATGTCTTTTTCCTTAATATATTTTTTGTTCCTTTAATTCAACAAGCAGAATTAGTGACAGTAGTCAGGAAGGTGTCCTGAAGAGTCAACTGTGGAGACACTTTGTGCCCCCATAATTTCCTTTAGTGTGTTTTATTTTCATTTCTATGTAAAGGACCTTGGGATGACTTTGTGCCCTCATTGTCCTTCGTATCTTACTCTTGAGTAATGCAGGTGGAGACTTTGTGTTGCATCTCAATTTGTTGGTTATTACATCCTTTGCTACATTTTATTGTTACTACCAGGAGTATTCTTGTGGTTTGCTAAATAGTAATTCTGAAAGAAGAGGAGTGATATCTGTCATTTCCCTTGAATTTTTATTTTGATTTGCACATGTCATCTCTGAAGAAAGAGAGATGGATGGTTTGTCCTACCCTTGAGTATTATTTTCTATTAATATATATATATATATATATATATATATATAGCATACCTATAGGTAACCTCCCCTTGATGAGAGGAGAGATCAGTCCCCTTTTGA
Source organism: Torreya grandis (assembly GCA_037957365.1). Lineage (NCBI taxonomy): Eukaryota > Viridiplantae > Streptophyta > Pinopsida > Cupressales > Taxaceae > Torreya > Torreya grandis. The sequence continues at coordinate 285,944 of JARHVA010002611.1, forward strand.
TGTGGTAAACCTACACATTTGGATGAATAATCTTCCTACTTTCACTGATCAGACCTATTTTGTTTATCAGTACATTGATCGACAAAATATTCAACCAATAGGATCAAAGCCCCTCATAAAACTATATTACTAAGAAAATATGTATGCATATTCCTTACAAATCTCTATGAAATTATGATTTTCATATTAAATTCTTACCTTTCCAAGATTTAAGAGCTTATCTTCAAAGATAAGAACTCTCTCATAGTTCTATTCATTACTTAACATCACTAATTTATCCTTCCTCATATGCTCCCCTTCATGAAAAAGACCTTCTAGGGTAACTATCCCTTTAGGAAGGTTATTAGACCTTAATTGAAAAATTTACTTCCCATACTAATTTTGAAGCTTTCCTTGGTTGATGGAGGAGAACTCATCTTCCTATTGCAATAAGCATGCAATTTGTTGGTCAATTTTAAAGACCTACTAATGAGCTTCATTATATGGCACTGATGATCTTATTACCACTTTGACATGTGGTTCTACCTTGGTCCTTTTCAATTCATTAGGGATATCAAAGTGAGCCTCCATAGTTAATATCTTATTATCATGTTGATTTTGACCCCTTAAGACTAATTGAATGTTGAAAGCCTTAAAGTCCTTAATTAGGTCCCACACTCTATCTTTTTAGGACTTCATTAAGGGGTTCTTAGTGTCATTCTAACCTCTAACTTGGTGTATAACCAATTCACTATCCCCATAGACTTATAATTACGTAATCCCTCTCTTGCTATCCAACTAAAGGTCATGGAGGATGAGAGGATCCTTCTACAAAAAATTAATGACAATGCATGAAATAACAAATTTAGGTAATTAAAAAAAGCACCAAAATTATTATATTGATCATAGGCCACTTCAAGGGGGAACCTCCTTCGATCAAACTCAATACAATAAATTCATGGATGCCTTCATTGGACTCAACACTTACTTATATACTAAGTGTAATATAAGAAAATACTACTTCACATGAATGTGGGATAAACAAAATTCCCACGAGATGATTTATAAAGCATATGTATCCATATCAATTATTATACTAACAAACTAAGAGAAGAGGTAGCATGGGTTCCTAACATCCCCTCCCTCTTATAAAAAGATTTTTATTCAAATCTTAAGATGTGGTAATTGGTGTTTGTAGACACCTAAATCTGGCCACCAATGACCTCCAACTAGGCTTTTGACTAATTTCCACCTAAAATTCTCAATTTGGCCTAAAATACTAAAACATGCTAAATGATGTGAAACTAACATACTCAAGTGCCAATTTTATCTAGAGTATCATTAAATGAAGCAAATAATTTTATGGGCTAACTAACTTTGATCATATCATTTTGAGTCAAAATGCTAATTTTGCACCTGGGTGCTCTGGAGTGCTCTTTCTTATCAAATCTTATATACAAGTTACATGCCTTTATTATTTTTTTTCAGTAACATCCTAAATGGGATAACAGATCCAACACATCTAACATTGACTTCTAATTCCAATCTATTCAAATTTAAGACCAATAACAAGGCATTTTGATCAATTTGGGTAATTTGTGCACAAAGTGCTTAAACATGCTTAAGAGCTAATTAAACCAAATTAGAGCTTATTCAAGAATTCCATGGAATATTGTTTAATAATTTGTTTTGGAAATGAATATTGAATATCTACATCATTAGGAGACCTCATTTCTTGAGAAGACACCCCTAGGCCATAAATACCATAAATATTACGATTCATGCCCTCCATAGATCATCAATGCCCTCCATGCCTCTTAATTGTTCCTCTATCTCAAATATTGATGAGCCTATTTATCAATTTTAATTGTAAAATTAGAATAGTACTTAGCTACACATCTTAATCCTGAGATGGATGGTTTAGGTTGATTCTAGACATTTGCAAAAATCTATAAATAGGAGGCCTTACCACATCATTTCTAAGCTTAATTTGTGCAAATTTATAATGCAATATTGGTCCCAAAAGCTTCATGAAAACTAGTGTTACCATGCCAAATTGATTCCAAGCCAAGCCAAGCTAAAGCTAAAGATATAAAGGAGAGATGGATGTGGCCAAGCTTCCATTTCTAAAGACTTTATGAGCACAAAACTGAGCAAGCCACTACTACAAAGGCATTTGGAGCATCCAAGGAAGGTGAAGGAATTCTTGTTATTTTTCCTTACTTTTTAGTTATGTTTGTCATTTTTTTTTTACTAAGCTCACCCTAGTAACTAGGCATGAATATTTTAGCTTAGCGTGTTTTTTATTTGGTTTCATTCACTAACACCATTATAATCTCCTCTTCTTAGTCAAATTCCTAGATCACATAATGGCATGCCCGGTGGGACCCAATGCATCCCACGTATGAAGGAGAGCATGATTCAAATTTAAAATTTTAATTTGGATGCTTAAAACTCTTTCTAAGTGATATTTTTAATTTATTTTGCCATTTTTTTCTTTATATAGGGTTTACACAGTAACCATTATTGATTGAGCAAACCGACATCAATTTGTATAACCATCATTAGTTAGCATTAATAAAACCAACATCGATCTACATAAATATTATTAGTTAGTACAACCATCTTCAGTCTACATAGAAGTCACCATCTCTAGTTAGTATAATTGATGATGGTTACTATGTTTTTTAACACAAACCTGAGAGCTCTTTTTTCTAACTTGGTTGTTTCATATTCAAAAGTGCTTCTAAGCTAAACATCTTGCCAACATTTTTTTATAGGTTTTACTTAAAAAATCATCTAAACATTCTTAAATATATCCTTTTAAACTTTTTTTGGGGTGTTTTAAAATGAATCAAACTTTTCATTTTGGTGCTTAAAGGAAAATCATTTAGAGTGTTATTGCTTAAATCTTTTAGTTAGCTTTCAAAGTTATAAATAAAGACCAAGGGGTCAAATGAACACCACAAAATCTTTCATTTAGGCTTAAAATTAAACACACTTGTCATTTTTATCTTTAATAGTTATTTGATCTAATTTTGTTTATCAAAGAGTGGGGTGTTGTATGTATGCTCTTCTATTTTTCCCCTTTAGGGAACTCTTGGAATCAAAAGCACCATTCCTATTGTAAAAATCCTAGTCCAAGGCTTAGAAATAATGTCATCTAAATCACTCCCCAAAAACTTGTCAAAATTTTGGGTGACCTTGAAAATGACCCTAAAGTCTTTCTATTAGTCTTTTATTTCATGCAAACTTGGGTTGTGAGGGGGATGCCATTACCTCCCACAAGTTATTTATGGAAGTTTTGACCTGGGGTTTCATCTCCCAACATTGACTTCAATTACTCCTTCTAAGTTTCATGGGATGTATCTACATTTTGACATCGAACTACACTGAGCAAACAATAGGATGTAGTGGTTGTAAAAAAGACTAGACCTTTTTACAACTAGCCAATACCACGGTCACCCAATTTTCATGCTTATATTTTGCATCATTTCATGTGAAAGTCATTGTGTAATTTATTCCCCTATAAACATTCAAAATATTTCTAGTTTAGTCAACCCCATATTTATATACCCTTGCTAGGATTTGGATGATTATAATTAGTGTATTTTGGTCATTTTTGCTTGGTATGTTTTGAGACTAAAACTTGGTTGTTTATTGATAAGCCATGTCAAAACAATGTATTTGAGTTGATGAGGTTAGTGTTATACTACCCAAATCATGTCAAACCATTTGTACCTTTAAGTCTTTTGAAACATAGCATTGATCACATCATTCAAACATGCTTATGCCATTACGATGCTCAAATTATTTCAATACTAGTTTACCTTGTATCAAAAACCATTTATTTTAAACCATGTCATGTATACCATTTAGACCTTTACTTTATGCTATCATGTTGTCCAATCTTGTCTAGATTGTTTGGTCAAATCCTAGTTTTCACCATTGAGTTTTCAATTAGCCTTGTCAAGTTTAGATTCAAACATTGATTGATTTTGTTTAGGCCTTAATTCATGGGGTTGATACACAAACCTTTTTATTTTGGGTTGAATAACTTTAGTTAATTGGTTACCCAAATTTGAAAAATATTAATGGTTTATTTTTTAGTACCTATCCTTATCATTATTTATGCCTTTATTTGGGATAACATAGCCTTTCTCAAAGAGCCTTTTTTCTTATGCCTTATGCCAAATGAGCATGTTTATGTTTGATTTCATGTGCCAAGTTTATGTTAAAGTTGTTTCTAAACTTGTTAGATTAAATCAAATCACATAAAACTTTGTTTTAATTCTAGCTTTTGATGTTATTTGGCCAAAAGTCCTAGCATATGCCTATTTTTTTGAGCCTATATTTTGACTCTGTGTTTGGATGAAAGACCTAGCAACTCAACTTTTCCTTTTCCTGGTTTAGACCTTGTCTGGAACACTTTGACCTAGACCTTTGACATGCCAATTTTTATTTATAAGCTTGGCCTTTTATGTGTATGAAATTTTATATTAGACATTTGATGTTAGACTATTTTATGACAAGTCTTATCATAAATAATTTTGAAGATACAACTCCACCTTCAGACCATATTGGAGATACAATTCCACCCTTTCAACCAAGTTAGACCATGTTTGAACCATTTGTCCTTTGGACATAGTTTTTTAGAGTTTATAGAACTCTAAGCTTTTTTGCTTTCAAATCTTTCATCATTTATGTGGTTATGTCTAGCTACACTTATGGTGGAGTCACGTATAATCCAACTTATGATAGAATGGCCACACAAAATCCCACTAGGAACTCCTATCGAGAAAGATTTTCTAAGGAGTTTTATTATTTTCCATACAATACTCCATATGGGGAACATATTCAAAATCCACAAAATCCTAATTGAGACCTTGATTAGCATGAAGAGGCTTGTGAGGAGGACTTTGAAGACCCAACTATAGATAATGTTGTTTTGGATATGAATCCATACCCTCTTTTCAATAATCAATACATGAAACACATTCAAGAACTAACATATGAGCCAACTCATAACTGGGATGATATGGTTTATGAGGAAGACTTGGATGCTTTAACTTTTGTAAGCAATCAAGTTTCATGATGTCCTTTTTTTATTTGATCATTGAATACCCCTAACCCTCCTTTGGATTATATGAGATATCAAGATCTAAAATATCCAAGGAATAACATTATCATTCCTAGACCTAGTCCTTTGGTTTGTGTGAGTAGCCAAGCTCCACAACACCCTTTCATCATTCCCAGACCTAGTATTTTGACTTGTGTAAGCAATCAAGCTCCAAACTACCCTATCATTACCATCTCAAGAATTTGTCTTTTGGATCATGTGATAAATCATGCTCTCCAAAGCCCTACCATTATCTAACCACAAGTCATTCCTCAGTTAGTACCAATCCCAACCAAACCTCAACTGATCCAATATTTTAAAGACCAAGTTGTTTTTAAAATTGGTATCTTCAAACTCATTGGAAACAAAGGCCAAGATAACCAACCAATCCAAGATGTTTTTGTTGAACTAACCACTTGTGATAAGTCAACCTATGATGAATCACCTATTGATCCTATACTAGTTATCGAGGAGTCTCACTTTGATGATCTAATCTTTGTTGAGTCACTTCTTAATGATTCTAACCACCTTTGGGAAAATCATTACCTCAACCATGTACCTATTTTTTGAGAGCCTTGTATTGACAAGACAATATCTAAGGAGTTATCTTTTGACCTTTTTTCCATCTTAGAGGAGTCCCACTCTAAAAAACCAATTTTTATGGAGCCCATTATGCCATCACAAGTTGTTATTTTTCCAAAACAAAATATTAAACAAGACATCATTGTAATAGAGTACCCATCAAATGAAGAATCAGAGCTAGAGTTAGGTTCTATTCATAAACTGACATCAGATTTATCATCAAAATTTGAATCAACATCAGTCTCAACATCAAATTTAAAGTCCTTTGAGTTAGAATCAGATTTAGAAGAAGAATATGTTCATGGGTGTTACAACATTAGTTACACATGCCTTGTAGATCAATTTGAATACATTTGTGATCCTTATATGATTTTTGAGGATGAGTACTTCAGCTTCAACACAATTTATCCTAGTATTTTCTATGAGGATTATGCAGCCTCTCCCTATTCCATTACCATTCCACATGCCATTACCATCAACCAAGATAGCCATATTATTGAAATTTTATCTCCCATTAGTGTTTATTGGGATCTATATAATCACACTTTGTTGAAATCATCTATGGTGACATAGCAGTTGAATAAGAGCAATGAGTCCAAGACCACATTCATATAGCAGAACAACACTCTCTTATTGAAACCTTTTTGGAGGTGCTACGAGATAATCAAACTCAGAACTCAACATCTTCTAGTGAAATTTTTTTAGATATACCAGAAGATAATCAAAGTCAAAAGTTAACATTCCTTAGTTAAACCTCCTCAAAGGTGTTATGGGATAATCAAGACAACTTCATTGGTAAAAACCTCATCAAGGTACTGATAGCTAAGTACAAAATCTCTTCATTACTTGATGAAGATAAAATAAAATATCAAATCAAAATAGATTCCTATCTATAGCCTAATTAGATGGTAGCTACTCTCAGGCCCAACAATAAAAAAATATGATGGTCCTATCGAGAGAATAAGTCTTCAACCCTGCCACATCTAAAGTTATGTTGAATCTGGTATCAACAACATTACATGTGACTGAAAGTTATCATCTTCATTTATTTCCAAACCATTCCACATTCCATTATCATTTGTCATTCCATTTCATAATCAAACCCACCATCAATTATTTGTCCTTATTTACCATCCATGGTTTCACTTTACTTTGTAGAGGCTACCAAGATACCTTATCTCGATGCTTGAAGGAATCAAAATCAATGACCAACAAAGATCACAAAAGCATTCTTAGCATCCAAATGTGTATTGAGATCTTAATAGAGTAATTATTTAGATGAGGTGTGGGCTAAAAATTAAATTGATCAAGTATTTTTTTTGTATCATTTTTTGATTGGGATGTACATCTCCTAATCAGTAGGAATAATAGAATCAAAAACCATACCTAGGCCAAAACCATGTACCATACCATTTCATTGCCATGCCATTTCCATTGTTACATATAATTTTACTATTATCATGTATCCTACCATTTACCCCATCACTTTGGGATAACCCTCTTGACATTATATCTAACTTTATAACAACCCTCTTACCATTTTATCCAATCTATCAAAAGTCATCATTATCTTTAGCAAAACTATACCATCCTATAATTCCTTTCCTATCTAGACCAAAGCCTATTTTTAGTCATCCTACCCAATCCTATTTTTATCTTGGTTCCTTTTGTTTTTTCACACACTTTTTGTGAGAGGATTCCAATAAAGTTTCAAAAATCAATCCAATCTATGTTTATAATTATAGTCTATGAAAGTAGTGTGATAGTTGATCTAGCAAAGATATCTTTCATCCTATCAAGTTTGTTTATGTGAGCCTAATTATAATTTATTATTTGGTAAATTAGTATTATTGAATTATGCCATTATATCCTAGTTATAACCACATATGGGTAAACTAGGGGTAACACTTGTTTATCATGCATTACCACATCACCTTGCCATTACTATTTTCATTTAACTGACTATTTGATAGATTTGAGAACTTGTTGAGACCTAGTTAGTTTTTCCTCACCTTTTATGTGTATGTAATTGCTATGACTTGAGGTCATTTTAGGACTATGTGGGTTATGATCAATTCATGTTGAGGTCACCTCAGTCCCCTTTTCCATACGTTCTCATTATTTTTTGAACAACCTAAGCCAAATGCTCTCACCATTTTACAAGTAGGTATCTTATCATTCTCTAGCGAGTTAAGATACCTCAAAATGCCAAAAACATTCATAATATTTCAAAAATCCAAAAATATTTGTCTTATCTAAACCTAGTCAGTTGTCCTCAATATACCCTACTAGGGCATGGTCATTGTTAGGATGCTTTCTTTTTCTTTTATTTTTAGGCTTTTTGTTTGTTTGTTTGTTTCAATTTGGTTATTTGTTTGTTTATTTTTCTATTTGTTTATTTTTTTATTCACTTACCTATTTGTTTGATTTCAACATTGTTGCCTTGACTCAGTCTATTTATTTTCATTGGGTGATTCCTCGAACACATTATTCTTGAGTCTATCCATATTCATCCATTAACATTAACATCATGGTTTTTATCCTTGGTGTATTATTTTTAAGTGTTTATTAGATTAGGAGTTAGTCCTTATGCATATTTTGGCCAAGTATTCATGGTGTTTTATCATGAAGCCTACCATCACATGCTTCAATAAAAATTAGCTTTAGAAAGGTTTATAATCAATGGAGATATAAAAGTTTCTCCTTGGCACCTTGTCAAACCCTTCCATCCCACCCTTGATCGAATTAACACATTATCCATTCTAATTGTATCATTGATAATAATGACTTGCATCTCCTCATTGGTAGGTACAATTGAATAATTTTCTATTGATGAATCTTATTCTTCTATCCATATTTTTCATTATTTTGTTCCCGCTCATATTTAATATATATTCTAGGTTATATCCTTGAGTTATGCTTGCTAATCAGCCTTAACTGGAGTACCATCATCTTTAGCCAATCTAGGTCATCTTAATGATTATAACCACCTATGGGCAAATCATTATTTTGACTTTTATTCTTGATTATAACCACCTTTGGGAAAATTAGCATCATTTTTACAATAATGCATGTAAGCGTTTTATTATTTGGACCAATCTCAACCATAGGTTAATTCCACCTTTCTTATTATTTCATTTTGAGGGACCACCCATCAACAAATGTGATGACCACTCCCTTGAGGGGGCATCATCCTAAGCTTCCCAAAACCATTTGGATCTTTATTCTTCAACCATCATCTTTTTTTTGGCATACAAGCAATCTCTTATTATTTGAGAATACATTGATTTGCCTACAATTACAACATCTTCCCAAATAGGGGCAAACTATAGATTAAATCTAGCCACCAATGTCCTCCAACTAGGCATTTGACCAATTTCCACTTAAAATGCACAATTTGGACAAGAAACACTAAAACATGCCAAATGATGTGAAATTGACATATTCAATTGCCAATTTTGGATAAAGTATCATTAAATGGGGAAATGCAATTTATGGGCTAGTTAACTTTGATCATATCATTTTGAGTCAAAATACCAATTTTACACCTAGGTGCTCTAGAGTGCTCTTTCCTATTAAATATTTTACACAAAACACATGCCTTTATTATTTATTGTTAGTAACATCCTAAATGAGATAATGAATCTAACACATCTGACATTGACTTCTAATTTCAATCTAGTCAAATTTAGGACCAATAATTAGGCATTCTGATCAATTTAGGTCATTTGTGCACAAAGTACTTAAACATGCTTAAGATCTAATTAAACCAAATTAGAGACTAATGAATAATTACATGGAATCTTGTTGAATAATTTGTTTTTTAAATGAATATAGAATATCTACATCATCAGGTGACCTCATTTCTTAGGAATACATCCCTAGGCCATAAATGCCATAAATATTAGGATTCATGCCCTCCATGGCTCATCAATGCCCTCTATGCCTCTTAATTATTCCTCTATCCCAAATATTGATGAGCCTATTTATCAAATTTAATTCTAAAATTGGAATAATACTTAGCCACACATCTCAATCTTGATATAGGTGATTTAGGTTGATTCTAGATATTTACAAAAATCTATAAATAGTAGGCCTTACCACATCATTTCTAAGCTTAATTTGTGCAAAATTATAATGCAATATTGGTTCTAAAAGCTTCATGAAAACTAGTGTTACCATGCCAAATTGATTCCAAGCCAAGCCAAGCCAAAGCTAAAGTTGTCAAGGAGAGAAGGAGGTGGCCAAGCTGCCATTGCCAAAGACTTCATGAGAACAAAATTGATCAAGCCACTACTATAAAGGCATTTGGAGCGTCCAAGGAAGGTGAAGGAATTCTTATTATTTTTCCTTACTTTTTAGTTGTGTTTGTCATTTATTTTTTTACTAAACTCACCCTAGTAACTAGGAATGAAGATGTTAGCTTGGTGTGTTTTTGATTTGGTTTTATTCACTAACACCATACTAATCTCCTCTTCTTAGTCAAATTCCTAGTTCATAGTGTTGAATCTGATGTGGCATCCTATGGTTGCATTTTGTGCCACTGAATTAAAACCTCTATTATATAGTGGGAGTAAAGGTGGTAGGTGTGCCTATCTAGGATTACCTCCAGCTCAAGAAGGATGGATCCCTCATTATCAATCTCTGGTAAAATAGTTTGCACTCTAATGTTTGTGCCAAGAAATGTTTTTGGACAAGAGACATGAAATACTAGGTGAAGTTGGGAAAGTGGGAGATCTAACTTATAATCAACTAAATCAGTCTTCTAAAGAACCTTATAGGGTCCATAAAACTTGGGATCCATCTATTGATGCCCTTTGAATTTGAGGGAGGATTATTTGTATGGATGTAGGTGAAGAAAAACCATATCACCTACTTGCAAAGTTCACCTGAAATGGTGTTGATAAGCTTATTATTTCATTCGATTTTATGTCACATGAATATTGTCTTGCAAGGTACTAAGGATTTAATCTTGATTTTAGAGAATCATGTCAATCATTTGAACTAAGAAAATATTGTGGTTGTATAGAAGGAACACTAGTGGTGCTTGACCATAGACTGATTCATATGGAGTCATTTTAGTTGAGGTGTGGTAGGTGGTATTTTACCACCATTCAACAAGGGGGAGCTATTTTTCCCATTGATGTTGTTATTCTAAGGTGAAGTAATGAAGGAAAGTTTCCAATAATTTGTTGATAATTTTAGTCTAGTCATCCATTTATGGATGATACATAGAACTCATCTTCAGTTAGGTGCTAGTGCATCAAAATAGTTTTTTTTCCAAAAATGGCTAGTAAAGGTTACATCATGATCTGAGACAATAGACAAAAGAATGCCATGAAGATGGAAAATTTGGTCCAAAAAAATTTGTGCGATTGAGGAGGTAGTATAGGGGTGGCTAAGGGAACAAAAATGACTATATTTGGAGAGGTGATCAACTATAACCAAGATCACTATTTTCCTTCCAGATTTAAGGAGATCATTAATTAAATCCATAGAAATATTTGTCCAAATCCTGGTAGGGATGGATAAGGGTTCGATCAACCCAGGGATGAGTGTGGTTTCACCCTTGTTACATTGGTAAGTATCACATTCAACCACTATTTATTGAATTGCCTTTTTCATTCCCTTCCAAAAGAAGTTACATCATTCCCACTCATAAGTTTTTAGAAACCCTAAGTACCATGTATATGGAGAAACATAGAGTTCATAGAATATATCTTGTTGAAGATCTATGCTCTAGGGAAGCACTAGATAACCCTTGTATTAGAGAGAAGCAAAATACCAAGAATAATGTGTTATAATAGAGGGGTTAGTGTAAAACTATTGAATTATTTGAGATAATGAGGAGTCATTGACATACCCCTACTATATAGTATCTAACCAATTCAAAATAGGCATGGAAATAGCTGAAAGGAAAGCTTAGTCTACACATGTGTAAGATATAACATCAACCACAATATTGTCCTTACACTTCTTCTAAGTGATCTAATAGTCATAAGCCATGACTTTTTAGACCCATTTATATTTTGATGGGGAGGAGACCCATTATTCTAGGAAAATTTTCAAAATATGGTGATCAATTTTGATGCAAAAATTATTCCCTAGTAGGTATAGATGCCACTTATGTATGACATGTAAAATGGCCATCATTTCCTTTTCATAAGTAGAGAGTGATAAATTATTCCTAGAAAGAGCTTTTATAGTGAATGAAATGGGGAATCCTTCTTAAATGAGAATAACACCAAGTCCATTGCCACAAGCATCAATCTTGATAGTGAAGGTCTTGGAAAAATATGGCATAGCTAGAATAGGTGTAGTACACATAGGTTGTTTCAATTCTTCAAATGCACACTCAATAGGTTATGTCCATGTAAAAGAATCATTTTTCAATATATATTTCAATAGAGTTTTAATATTCTCATAATCCTTGAAAAACTTGTGATAGTATCTAATTAGTCCCAAAAAACCATAGAGACTCTTTAAGGTCTAAGAGGCCAATTTATTGTGGCAGCTATTTTTTTAGGATCCACCTAAACCCATTAAGATGAAAAATATGCCATAGATACTTCACTTCATCCTAGCCAAAATCATTTTTGGACTATTTTACATAAATATGATGATTAGAGAGAAGTTGCAATGTGATCTCTAAATGTTGGAGATGCTCAGACCATGTTTTACTATAGATGAGGACATCATTGAAGAAGACCAAAATGAATTTTCATAGGTAAAGCTGGTATATTTTATTCATCAGTGCCTGACATGTTGAAGGAGAATTAGTGAGGCCAAAGGGCATGACCAAAAACTCATAGTCGCCATCATGCATGAGAAAAGTTATCTTAGGGATATCATCCTCATGAGGTCAGATCTAGGAATATCCAAAGTAAAGATCTAACTTAGAAAAAAATAGCACTATGAAGCTCATCAATAATAGGGATCAAGAAACTATCCTTGATGGTGATGTGATTAAGTGCATGGAAATCAATACAAAGGTACCATGACCCATCCTTTTTGTAAACAAGGAGAACTTTGGAAGAATATGGGCTAGTAGTAGGGAAAATAATTCTTTGCTTTAGTAAGTCTCGAATGAGCATCTTGATATTAGTATTTTGTTTAAATGGGTAGTGTTAGGGCCTAATATTGAGAAGAATGCTTCCAAGAAGGAGATGAATATGGTGGTCCTCTAGTTGTGAAGGTGGAAAACCCACTAGTTTGGTAAAGACACATGCATACATATGCAAAATGGTTTATATATCAGAAGGACGAGTGGAGACCCTTGATGATTGCATTTGAATGGAATGGAGTTGGGTAATGAAACCATGTAAATCCTTCTTAAGAAGATTTTCCATGTGATGTGAACTAATGATGTTGAGGGACCTTGGTTGTAATCCTTTTAATGTGTTTCTTTCCCATTGTCTATAAACTTCATCTAAATTTGAACAACATCCCATAAGATGGGTCCAAGTGTGTGTAACCATTAGGCTCCCAAAACAACATTGTATCTACCTAAGGGTAAGTTAAACATGTCAGAGTATAATTTATAATCTCTAGTAGAGATATGCATATTGTGATACTTCCCTTTATAAGTTAATGTGACCCCATTAGCAACCATGACTTCAAATTTGGAGCAAATATACATAAAATAATTATCCTATTTAGTGATTCAAGGGTAAATGAAGTTATGAGTGCTACCAGAATCAATGAGTATTGTGAGAGGGAACTTATTGAAGTAACCGTTGACTCACATGGTTTATGGTGAGGTAACTCTTGATAAGGCATGGAAAGAGATCTCTAGGTGGTCTTCCTAAGAAGTAGGTAACATAATCAATGGAGCTTCTTCCAAATCATCTATTATATCCTGAACATCTTCCCCATCTTTAGTTTTGGGTGGAGAGTCAACATCCAATATGTAGATATTTTTCTCAAAACATTAATGTCCTCAAGTTAATTTGTCATCACAATTATAACATTATCTATGGGATCACATATATACTTTAGTGAAATGATTGATTGGAGTGGTTATGGGGGTTGGCATTGTTTGAGATCATTATGGAGTTGTATTTTTGAAAGGAGATAAATTGGATTTGAATCACTGCTAAGCTATGATCTTGTCCTCTATGGTTTTTATCCAACCCTAGGGATTCCATCATCATATTGGGTTAGAACATTTTAACCTCAGATCAAATTACATCCTTCATGCCATTGACAAAACAACTTCTAAATAATTCATCAGATAATCCCTTTGTGTGATTGGCTAGTTTTTCAAATTATATTTGATATTCTCTCACAGTTCTTGTTTGACAAAGTTTAGTGAGTACTCATGTGAAATCATCAAAAGCACTGGGGCCAAACCATTACAAAATGAGGGTGAAAAAATTGGTCCATATTAGCTCATCATGAGCATTGGTATACCAATAATACCATTGAAGGGATTTAAGTTCTAAGTGAAAGGATGCAAGCAAACCCTTGTTGGCATCAAAATAATTATGCAAGCTAAAATATTATTCTATTGGATAGATCTATCCATTTGGATTTGTATAATGGAATTGAGTAAAATCAAGCTTTAGCCCATGAAAATTACCGAAAGAAGAAATTGAGTGTCAGAAGAGGACTTTAGATGTCATCTATTGTTGAAGGTGGTATGTTGAAAAATGAGGCCAAGAATTTTTTCATCAAGATCTTTGATGTGTTTCTTGTGGTCGGTAATCTCATCTTCCATGCTTTTTTCTACTATTTGGGCTACTACTGTGACTTTAATAAGATGTGTGTTTGCGTGTGTGTGTGTGTGTGTGTGTGTGTGTGTGTGTGCGTGTGTGTGTGTGTGTGTGTGTGTGTGTGTGTGTATGTATATGTATATGTATATGTATATGTATGTATATATATTATTTATTTTTTGGTTAATATTTTTAATATGACAAGTCTACTAGGAATGTGCTAAAATTGATATGATAAGTTTATAGATCTGATATGGAAATTTTTTGATACTCTACAGGTAATATGCTAAAATTGGTATGGTAAGTTTATAAATACTCTATTGAAAATATAATTTGGTAGTTTTTTAATACTCTATTGGTAATATTTTGAAACTGGTATGGCAAGTCTACTGATAATATGTGAAGAAATGATATAGCATTTTTTTTGATATTCCACAAGTAATATTCTAAAATTGATAAAAATGGGCCCTAAGTTTCAATGGCTACCTAAGGGTTTTAATGTATCACTCTAGACACCAATGTCATCTAAGTGAATACTGCTCTCCAAAAAATTTCTCACCCTGGATTTACCTCTAAATGATAGCTCTTTATTTTCCTCATGGATGGAACTACTCAATCAGAAAGGGGTCATTTCCCATTTCAATGGTAGGTCCTCTCAATGGGATAGCTACTTTGGGGTTCTTATGGTACTCCTCACAATGAGTTTTAGGGATTTCACCCAAATTCTTCCCATAATTATTAGGTCAAGTTTTTACCCTAATCTAAAACAAATAATTGTGATAGAGAAAATTATTTAAATAAATTGTGTACCAGAATAAAGTTAAGATTTTATAAAAATTACTGAAATGAATTATGTAGTAGAACAAAGTTAAGACATTTTGAAGGAAAAAAATTAGCCCTGGAAAGCACTCTGATACTAGATGAGAGAATCCTCCTACAAAAAATCAATAAGAATGCATGAAATAATAGATTTATGTAATTAACAAAATCACCAAAATGATATATTGATTACAAGCCACTTCAAGAGGGAAACCTCCTTTGAGCAAGCTCAATAAAATAAATTCATAAATGCCTTCATTGGCTTCAATAATTACTTATATACTGAGTCTAATCTAAGCAACTACTACTTCCCATGAATTTGGGATAAAACAAAATATTCACGGGATGAATTACAAAACATATGCATCCATATCAATTATTATAATAACAAAGTAAAGATAAGGGGTAGCATGGGTTCCTAATATAGGAAACCCTCATATTCTATTGCATTGTAGGAACAAATGAATTGGAACCTATATAAAGTTAAGTACTTGTCATTTTAAGGGGATACTTGCATAAAACCTACACCAACTCCATGCTTACTCTTTGAACCATCAAAAAACAACTTTCATAGACCACTAAGATATTTTGGAGGGCTCATGAGAGATGGCATGGATTGGATTTCTTCATGTAAATAGTAAACACCCAATTCCCTTTCTTTAACACCCCATAATTCCTCTAATAACATGTCTAGTATCAATTTTAGATCAGTGTTTAGCTCCTACCACATTACAAATTCATCCTCATCAATGATGGTGTAATTGATGTTGATATTATCTATTCCATAGCATTCTATATGGAATTATGTAAAGGGATCACCTATGATTGACACTTTGGTGCCATATCTTTTTTTGAATGCCATATATGACCAATCTACTATAGGATATCCTCATATCTTTGTTGTGAACTCCCTAGATAATAATAGTGAAAATCGAGGGTGCACATCAATGATCAATACATCTTGAGCCACTAAGACACTAGGATAGGTGTACAAGATCATATTGAGGTCTCTGATTATGAAAAATGGCTTGTTGGAAGAGACATTAAGTTGTAGCACTCCTTTGGACTAGGGTTCATATTTCAAACCAAGTTGATTAGATATGGACTTTGGCATTGCCAAGGTAGTATCCCCATTATCCACTAAGTATTTATGCACTAGAGAGTTTTCAATGATAACTGAGATATATAAAAGAGGAGGTTTAACTACCTTACTTGATTTCCCTTCACTAAGCCCTTTAACTTCATTAGTGATAACTTCATTCACCTTACTTGGTGGCTTGTCTACAACTATTATAACATTAATCTTGGACAAACCTTATTGAATAATGTCCACTTTACCAAGCATGGAAAACATATCCCACATTGGAAAACTCATATTATATTTCTTCATTTTTTCAACAATGTTGGTGGGTGAACTACCAACCTTTGCTTGTGCTTTGGGAGCCACCACTATTGTTTGTTGAACTTGTGAGCCTTGGGGCATAAAAATATTCCCTTGATTATACTTTTTTGAAGGTAATGGAACCTTTGGAGTGATAGAAAGTTCATTTGGCATTGTCATTAAAGGAGTAATGGTAGGAAGCACTCTAACTACTTCTCAATTACTATCCATGTTCTTTCTTTAAAATCTTGTATTTGTTGCAACAATTTATATGCTTGGATAGAACTAGCCTATTGGTTAGATGCATATCACTCTTATTACTCATAACTAACCTTAGTGGCATTTAGTTGGTTTTGTCCCTGATTAAACCCTTGATCTTGTGGAGGATCTTCTACCTTGGTCATCATAGATACCTCTAAATTTTGGGCCATAAGAGCTTGGTTGTACCCAAAATGATCACCTTACTTCCATTGATTATTGAAGGCTTGGTTGAGATCAATATTTAGGATAATATGTTGACCAAAAGACTGATTCCAAGGCAAGGTTCCCTCTACTTCTTGAGCCACATTATTTTGAACTGGTACCAAGGCATTGAAAGTGCTAGCAACATTAGGATTGTAGGTATTATACCTATTGTAGTCATGTTGCATTTGTTCTTGGTTTTGACTTTGGCCTTGGCCTTGGTAGTTCCCTTTATATGGTGGCCTATTTGCTTTAAAATCTTATTGTTGAGGTTGATATGAACCTTGATAAGGTCTATTGAAATCTTGTTACCTCTTAACATTTACTAGCTCATTTCCCAAAGACTAAAACATGTTGTTGAGCTCTTGGAATTTATTTTGGTCTTGAGAATCACTAGATCCACTAGTGTAAGATTTCTCTTATTTTTTTTAAGGTGTTGCAATAATTTTTGGTGTAGGAGGAATGAAATCTAGTGGAAGGATGGAAATATGAGGTGGTCTAATTTTAGGAAATAAGGGCATTGGTGGTCTAGGTTTAAGCTTGCCAACTTGAACCAAACAATTTTTTGCTTTGATTTCCACCTGATAAGCATCAAGAAGAATATTACCTCTCATAGATTGGATCATCATTGCTATATCACTATTTAAATCCTTCAAATAATATAAAAAGGCAAAATTAGGGATTAGTCTAATTGAGACTGGGATTTTGTCCCAAGTTTTTTGGAACCTTGCGTTGAAGTCTTGCATGACTTCATGAGGAGCTCTCTTAAGGTAGTTTATTTTCAAGTGATAATGGTTAGTTTTATCCTCAAATATTTTACACAAGAACTCTCCTAATTGGCTCCATGTTTGAATGGAATTATCAACAAGGCCTCTATACCAATATAAGCCCTTCTATTTTAAAGAAGTATCTAATAACCTAATATCTATATTTTCCTCAGTGACATTATAGATATTGCAAAAATTAGATATGTACATGAGGTGATAAGAAGTTGTTATAGCTTGGTTTCCAATATAATAGGGGAAACATTTAAGGGCTAATACTATAATAGGATCATAATGAGGGAGGGCCAAAAGGATTTTTCCATTAAAATCCATAAAATATCTAGGGACAAACATAGCTTTGAAAGGGTTTAATGAAGGTTTCCTTTCAGGGGTAGACCTTGAAAATGACCTAAAAGTAAAGGTTCCATGATATGGATGTGTATTGGCAAACCTTAATCCTTTTTTTGAATTCAAAGGTAGTTCAACAAATTTAAAGGGAATACCTCTTGAAACTAACCTTGTTGTCACCTTTGGCATGAGATGAAGCTACTGTTCTACTACCAGAATGTTGAATCTTCCTTTTGGAGTCACTAGATGTTTTTTCTAGTAGTGAAGTCAACACATAAAGTTGATAAACATAGAGAATAATAAAAACACATTGTATATTATATTTGTCAATATAATGGCTATTATATAGCCAAATTAATAGGCAAAACAACTTCATAAATAATAAGTACTAATAACAATATACCTATTAATAGACTCATGGGTATAAAAAATTAACCACTTAGGTAATATAAAAACGTATAACTATTTACCTCTTGGTAAATACTAATTTACTATTTTACCTTTCTCGTAAATACATAAATTCACTCAATGTGAAAACTAACCCCAACATTCCCCCCCCACACATAGTTTTTACTTGGTATAATATATCTTTTTTTTTATTGTAGCATGCTCTACTTCTATGTGTTCATGATCTTCTCCATATACATGTGCCATCGCACATCTCTTCCTTCACACTCATCTACAATTTGTTTTCTAGGTTCACCAATAACCTTCAAAAATGGTTTTCATAAGTTCAATAATAACCTTCCAAAATCGTTTTCACAAGTTTACCAATAACCTTACAAAATGGTTTTCTCAGGTGTACCACTAACCTTACAAAATGGTTTTCATAGGTTTACCACTAACCTTAAAATCATGATCACTAAAATGTTATTTAGATCAATATTCTCCAATGTAAATATATAAAAGGGTTACATGGGAATATCACTCACAAGTAAATAGGTAAAACTATTCTTATTTTTCACACAATTGAAAATAACAGTATCTACCATACCATACTAAAAAAATGAAATCCACACAACTAAAAATAACACACCAAAAAATGTCACCACATCATTGGTATGGCCCCATCATTAGAGATTGATGATAAATCATTAAAATACCTCCAACCTTTGTATATCCTCCAGCCTCTAGTAGATTCAATTAATAGACATAGTATTCTTCACTTAGATATTCTATGTGAGCAGTGTTTGTTTTCTCATTATTATTTTCTTCGTTATCTATGGCCATAGAATTTAATTATATTTTTCCATCAAGTAAATATTGTGCTCTTTGTATATAATTTATATACATGTGACCAACTTGTTTACAATAGAAAAAATGATCCATTTCTTTGTATCTTTGGAATTTGCTCCATGTTTGAATTTTTCCTTAACAAATGCCTTATCTTTCTTATTTTTACCATATATTGTAGTTTCCTCTAGTTCAAAAATCATAGTTCCTTTTTATTCATCAAGTAAATAAGAAATGAGATATTCTAAGCTAGGATTGATTTTACTCACTTTAAATACTATATTAGAATAACCAAGTGGCATATTATTCAATAAAACTACTTTTGCATCATCATCATGTACGTCAAGTTTAATTCTAACTAATTTATTTGAGATGAAATGAAACTTACTGATGTGCGCTAACACATTGTCACCTTCTTCCATTTTGAGACCAAAAAATCTTTACTTAAATGTAATTGATGCTCTTTCAGCTTGTGAACCAAAAAATTTGTATAATGTTAGATAAATTATATTCGAGGATTTAGATAGATCAATATGATGTAAATAAGCATTTGATATCCCCAATCCAATGATTGTTGTATCGTTTCTATCTTTGCTCTCCCATTTTGATGCTTCATCTACATCTTTGGGTTTTTTACTTTACCATCAACAATATCCCATGGGTCTTTATTGTTTATAAATAATTGGGTTCATACTTTCCAAGTGTGAAAGTATTTTTCCTCTAATTTTTCAACATGACCAATTTTTTCCATTATGACACTCTCATAGGATGTTGGATTAAACCGATAGTGCATTTGTACAAAAAATGAATTTGACCTTAAACCTTGACACTAATAAAAAATACACACACATTTATTTTTGATAATAATGATGATACACTATTTTATAATGACTTGACATTTGACTTAAACATAGCAAAAGAATATATTTAAAATTTGATAAAATGGCTATAAAAACAAAATTAGACACCACATCATATTTTTAATAAAACTATTTAAAACTTAACTTGACATTAAAAAAAGATTTAAACTTCCTAAAACTAAACTATAATGGAACTCCACTTAATTAAAAACATTGACTCATAAAACTAACTTATAGTGACACAACATATTTTAATGATACTTGTATATCTAATTTAGATGGACTAACATGCCATATTTTACCATCCATGATATTGAAAAGGGTGACATACCTATGCCTAAATCATTCATCAATGGATGAGTCAAAATAATATGTTGTGATCAATTTTAATATAAGCTACCATAGAGCATGAGTGCCATTTTGAGTCAAAACTGAATGGCAATGCTCCATGGCTCACGAGCCTAGGAGATATAGTGCGCTCAGAAATATACAACACATAAAAAACTTACAAAAAGAGGATCACAATTTACTTGATAATGAGTCGATACTGATAGGAAAATAAAATGCTCAAGATATGTTGAGATTGATGGGTGTAAAGTATATAATAGAATCCTTAAATGGAAAGATGTTTTTGACCAATCATAATCATAGAAACCAACAAAGACTTGTGATTCAAACCTCCTTGATCATATCTTGAATTTTGGATTCTACATTGTGAAAAATTGACTAATCTATAGCTAACCTAGACTAATTACCACTCTGGTACCAAATGAAGTCAACATATGAAGTTGATAAACACAAAGAATAATAAAAACACACTATATATTATATTTTTCAATATAATGGCTATTATATAGCCAAAGGAATAGTCAAAACAACTTCCTAAATAATAAGAAGGATTAATAATAATACACCTATTAATGGACTCATGGGTATAACAAATTAACCACTTAATTAGGTAATAAAACAACTTACCTCTTGATAAATACTAATTTAATATTTTACCTTTCTTATAAATACCTAAATTCACTCAATGTGAAAAATAAACCCAATAGGTAGCTTAACTACTATGTCCAAAATAAACTTTGATCCAATCTTCATTTTGGACTATGCCCCACCAGGTGTGCCATAAACTATTTTAGGCTTAATTTTCACCCTTGGAGAGGGTTCTTAGGCTCTCTCCAACTAAGCTACACAATGGGAACAACTTTAGGCTATGGGTATCTTGTGATGAGTTTGAACATCTAGATAAGGTCGACTTCCTTTTGATGCTCACCTAAACTAATGTTTCACAGGGAAAGGAGTTTGAAATATGGTTAAGGTCTCCTAATAAATTTATAAAGTGTGATGCACCAAAGTTAAATAGACACTCATATAATATTTAACACATAATTAATCAACATAGAATAACTAGAGCTCACACAAACTCACAATCTCACTAGTTGCATAAATATTTCATATAAGAGGTCCCAAATAGAACACTAATCTAGATCTGAAAGTTAGCTTGAAAATACCTTCAAAGAGGTAACATAAGGAAAATAAAATAGGAAGAGTCTCCTTCAAAATTTCACCATACATAAACATACTAAACACTAATTGAAAATAAGAGATAGACAAAGAGTTGATCCTATTACTTTAAAAGGTAGTTCTCATAATATTTTGACAGGGTTTAACCATATCAAGTGAGCACACTTTTACAAGAGTCTCAATGAGTATCTTTGTCCTAGAAAAGAATGAAAAATTCTAAGATTTGAGAACTCCCATAATGGGAATGAGACCAAGATATATAGGAGAAGAGAGAGAGAGAAATAATGTGGGAGCACACCATTAGAGAGGGAACACACCAGCCTAGGTCATTAATTAAGCTTAAACTACCACCTTTTTAATACAATGAAATCCTTTTCACATTTTTGATAAATCAAGACACTACACATACCATACCAAGATGAAAATCATCACAAGGCCCCCAGAATGCATTGAATGCCCCTAGTTGGAGTTCCCAGCACTAAACCTTTTCTTTGATCCTTCACGCCATCTCTCACTTGAGTATAAATATTCATGCTCATGGGTCTGATATAAATATGGATTTGTGTATTTTAGGTGGTTGTTTAATGAAAATATGGTCATGCTGAAAGACAAAGAGCTTCTTAAATAATCATAGACAACTACCTTTAATCAAATTTAGACCAGATCCTTTCTATAGATGGAAAACCAATCTCCTTTCTTATTTTTCCCACAGTCACATATATCAATAAAGAATTATAGAATTAATAGTCCTTTTTATCTCCATTAGGTCCAAAGGACCTATTTTTTCCTTTGAGCATTTATAAAAACCAAGGGCTCATTATGTACAAGTCTCCTTTAAAGAAAGGTGGACACAGTCATAAAATAGATCTCATATGCTATAAACCTTCAAACTAGAGGTCTATATTTAACCTTAAGGGTATCCCTTTATATTGTTTATACCTGAATGAATGGTTATATCCTTTTAATGGTTCTTAAATGAGATTTAATGGTGGTGGAATGACCCTAGAAGACTTATGTTTGCTTCTGTTGAGAACTAGTTCTCAGGTTTGACCTTGTCCATTGAATATTACTCGAGACAATCAAAATGATCCAAATTGTCTTCATTTACATTAGCCTCATAGATCCCTACTATTATATCTTGACCATTTTGAATTCCTATGCACCTTAGGATCAATCTATATGAACAAATGTGGGACCTTGATCTCTTAGCATGAATATCCTTTAACATGTTAAATTACTCGTGCACCATAGATCTCATTGGGCCCACATTCTTGTCAATTTTTGCACATTATAGGATACTTGGTATGAATAAATATGGTGCATTTATCTAGGCTTGAACCCAAATTTTATTAGTGAATGCACACGATTATATTTCTATCTAATTGATCTACAGTATCAAATCTTTCCCAACGTGTAGCTCTTAAAAGGGCTTTAACCTAGGGACCTTTTGGCTAGTTTGAACCCTAGTGAAAACCATTAGATATTTATTATTATAATTAAAGATTAATAATATCATTATATCTTACTCAAATTTAAACCTTTTAATGACTTTTTGAATTCAAATAGTTATTTTGTGAAACTCAAACTTGACACTTGCATGGCCATCATAAGTTACAGGTCCAATTTTGAACATTTAGATCTTGAGATAGAAAGTTTGCATGGACATCTAACTTGTAAAGTGTGTTCTTAGCATGAATAAATCCATATCACTACAATATCTTGGATAGTAATGCTTTTTTATTTAACTTATAGAATACATAAGTAAAATGGTCTGTTTGTTCTTGCATGATGTCTTAGTGATGGTCTAGCTCACTTAAGTTTATGTTTGACCTTTTACATGAATTTCTAAGGCTTGAATGAGCTCCTAGATATTTTTCAAAACCTTCTTCATGCTCATAAATTTTATGACCACCATTGAGACCTATTTTCCTAAATTTGGACAAACTACACTTTAAGTGAACTTAAAGTGTTTCAAAAGATTTGCAAGCTACATGATCTCTTTGGTCCACTCATTCCATCTAGAAAAACTGTTCATCTATCCAACCATTACCAAACTAATCCATCTAGGTATAATCTTGGTATGTGGTATAAAAATGGCCAATAAAAACTACTCAAAATAATGACTATTTGATTGAAGAAGTCCATGTAGTTTTAGACCTTATAGAGCATGATGATTATAATGATAGTGTTAAGCTTATGGAGGAAGAGGTTGAGGTTGAACAAGGCACCCAAGAGAATCATATGTTTCAATAGTAACCCCTTGATCAATTGGACATCAGCCTATAATCAAAGAGAAAGAGGAATAACATAAAAGAGATGCCTTCAAACCATATCATGACTACATAATAGGTTATTAAGCTCTTAACAGCCCCATATCCCTTGAAAAGGAATAAGAGGATGTCCTTATAAAATAGTCATGCTCTCATTAATCAAAATTAAGAGAACAAATATGAGTGGAAGTAGTATATGGACTCACTTCAATAGGTTGAAACTCTTTTCAAAGGTTTACTTCTTATTGAAGATCATGATCATGAAGAGGTTGATCAAGAGACATTTGTTGAAGATAATGATTTATCATGTAGTGAGTATGAAAATCTCCTTGAAGATCTTGGTGTGATTGCATCAAGTGATAAGCATTATGAGATCACTCCATATATCATGGAGGTCAAAAGAGCATGCCTAAAACAAGTTCTAATTATTGAGGTTGTAACTAATGAGTAGAATGAGAAAGATCTAGGAGCACAATAAGAGTATATCCTCATAGGAGATTGGTTTGTGACTATCATCTCATTTGATATCATGATGAGAAGAGTGTAATTCAATTAGATAATGAATATAATGAGGCCAAGGTACAAGGAGCTACTTACCACATGTCATTCTTCATCTCATAGATTGAAGGATATAAGAAAATTCCTCTTTGACCCAGGAGGGAGAAGAAAATTCTAGGTCTATTATGTATAGTCAATTATTTTCTTATTTGTCTAGTTTCTAATCAGTGTTGTCAACAAAAGTATGGCATGTTAGCTAACTTAGTTACTTAGTTGTCATATCTTATTACTTTCTTGGGTGTTCAGATGTTATTTTCTTTATGTGTCCTTGTGTATAGGAGGTTGTTATAGTCCTTGAAAGTTTGTTAAGGTGTTGGTCTAATTATAAGGCCAAATAGATAGATCATCTAATTTTGAGTCATGATTATCACAAGAGAGATAGCTGGTTCTCTTGACCAACAAGCTGGTCAACCCTTGTGAATCACCAAGAATGTTGACAATTTGGCCTCCCAGGCCAAATTTCAACCCCTATTGTTCAAAAATTTACTTGTCAAGTATTTTGAGCTTCTGTATGTTCATCATATGCCTGGTAGGGTACTCAAAATAGCATTTACAAGTCTTGGTTAGCATTGTTTAAGGTTATTTTAATGAAATTAAGGTAAGTGTTATTCTTGACCTTATGGTTATATAGTCATTTCTAGCATGGTCAAATGGGTCTAAAGAGGTTAAGTGGTATAAAAGGGTCATATTAAAATAGGTCAAGTGGTTTCCAAGTTATAACACACCTCCTATAGTTTTTACAACTCTTAGGAAGGTGGTAAATTAACTTTATAACATTGCATTACACTCTCAAGATGTTTTATTATCCATTTTATAACATCTAAAGAAGGTTTTGTGGGAAAATGACAAGTGTATAGTAGAAATAAAATATGTACATATCAACACATGTATTTATAAACATTTTAAAGATTTATAAGCACCTAAAATATCATATCCATTAGTCTTCATCCAGATTAGATAGTTTTCATGGCAAAAAGAGAGATTTTAGGTAGTTTGTATAGGTTTGTCAGAGCAAGATCAGGTTCAGGAACATACATAGATTAATTTATGTCTCCTAGGCCTAGATACATATTTTTTAGGGATTTTTAAGTAAAAAAATATCAAAAATTGATCCCTTTCTGCCATCAAGCTCTTAGGCAGCTTAAAAGAGCCAGTTAGGTTTATAAATGGTATAGATAGGAGAGAGAAGGTGAGGACCTAATATTTTTTTCAAATGAGGGGATCCTAGATGAATTCAATTTTTTGGCATTATTTCTTATATTTCCTTCCCTTCCTTTATGAACAATCACTAAGAAGATGAAGGGATCACAATGTCTCATCCATCCAAGTGGGGTTCCAATTTGCTTCATTTTATCAATTTTTAGCATGATGAAAGAGGAATGGAAATTTTGGTGACTTCTTAGGGATATAAAAAAACCTTATACATAATACTCAAGACACACTTCACCTGTGTGAGCCATCAACAGATAAGAAAACTTCTTTGGGTTAATCTATAAGATGATAACATTAGGATTCTTGAGGCTTTGGGGTCTCCAATGGTTGAAAAATATTGTTGAGGTCTTAAATATATTCCAAACCACCTTGAGGATAATTAATAATGTATTTTAAATTATTTCATAGGCCTAAAAATACATAGAGTGGTGATCACCTACAGTCTCCACATCCAATGAAATAATTTGAAGAGACCATGGCAAAGTAACCCTATTTAAGCCTCATAAAGGTGTTATCATTTCTTAGGACTTTTTAATGAAGTGTAAAAAAATAAAATAAACTATTAATACTATCTCAAATAGGCTTTGAACACAAAATAATCAAGGATTCATAGTGTCTCATCTCTAGGTCAACAAGAAGACTGATGAACCTACCCTATAGGTCTACAAGTTCTCTAAGCCACCATTGGTACCAAAAGTTAGTTGAATAAATTAACATGATACTTTTAAATCTCAAATATTATTCATCTTCATGACATCAAGACCATCTAACATAGTTAATATGTGTGGATCTTAGGTGTAATCTACTTTTTACCCTAAGGGACTATGTAGGATGAGTTGAATTATGCAAGTCTAGATAGAAAAGAGACTTCTTATGAGTGTATACACTATGAATTTACACTATCATATTATTCATATATGTTTCTTACCACTTCCCCATACCCTTTTTCCTTAGTTAATATAGTTTTAAAATTTACCATCTTACGTCATGTAATTAGTCTTACTACTTACTTTTTACCTTGATAACTAATTAACCATCCCTAAATCTAGCCAAATGTCCCCAAATTTGTTAGAAATAAGTTATTTTAACCTATTAATAACTTATCCTAAGTTAAACCTTGTTAAAATCAACCTAAACTAAGTTTAACCCCATGAATTGGAGTTATTTGAATGAATAGCGTAAACTTAGATTGGATCAACATCGATCTATATGATCATCATCAATCCTATTAGGATCAACATTGATTTAAACCTAGACTATCCTTAATCAAAGGGATCTTAAATTTGTACATTGGAATGTTGGATAAATTTACCCAAAATACCTATGAAAGAATTCTAGACCTCTATCACTCCATCATCACACATTCAAAGGTTATGCACATTTGCACCAATGTGATAAATCTCTAAAACACTAGAAGTATTTTAGATGTAAGTATATTTTTCTTCTGAGTCTTTTTGGATTCTTATATTGTTTGTTTTTAAAAAATTACTGCTCTTAGTCTAGTTATATGATTAATAAATTATTCTTAATCCATTTATAATCCCTTAACTCTCACCTTTAGGATCCATCCTAAGTTTTTCCCCCTACTATAAGGATTGATGATGTTTCTTCATATGATCGACATTAATTACATAATAAATACCAATTTTGAGAGAATCAACATAGATCCCTATGTTTTTATATTTTGTCTATAATCTAAAGCTAGTTTAACTATCCTAAGTAATTCTAATTTGTTATCTCTAGTTTAAAAACCATGAATCTTTATTTGTAGATGGCATGGTTAGGTGTTATGGATGATGCAATTTCCATCCATGATCTAACCATAGTCCCTCATCCATTATTCATAGATCAGAGTGATATCTCCTTTGATTTAGGATTATGTGTAATTATATTTTCCCCTACTCTAGAAGCAGTCATTAAAAAATTATAATTAGTATAAAAAAATTTTGATTCAGCTATAGCTTATTAGATTTAATAATTTGATAACATCTATGCAATATATTAATCTATTTCATTTCAATATCACATCTTATCATATACTTTATTGTAATTTATATTATTACATTATCTACTTTATTGAATAAAATAGTGGACTGACATCCCCTTAAGGAAGTATAACACTTCTTGTAACTTATATAGTATCAGGTGATCCACTTATCTATGTTATTAATCCAATCCTGTCCAAGTTGTCTCTTGTGTGTAGGTAATCCTTCCTTGCCAAAAATGAGTTCCCACTTCACTGGATCAAGGGTGTGCAACCTCCATCATAGGTATCCTTTAAAACCTTATATCATTTATATTTTTAATAAGTCTATTTATTAATAAAAATGAATGGAAAAATCTAAAACATTATGGCATGCATGGTGGGACCCCTAAGGTCTCATTATTCTTATTGTATTTCATTGTAAAATTGTTATTTAATCACATTTTCTTGATTGTGTTTTTTCATTCAAAAATAGAAAACAAAAAAGTATTACTTTCCTTTTTAATTTTAAAAATAATTATTTTCATCCTTTTTCTTGTTTATATAATCCACATAGATTAAATCTAAGTGGATTAATACATCGTGATAGTCACATTATATCACACACAACCAAACAATAGTAATTTTAAAAACAAACAACAAAACATTTCTTACCTAAGGTGGACCCACTTAGATTTCATCACCAAGTGGAAAATTGACTTTATGTACTAGTTGCGTATAAAAATTATGATAAATAAGTATAAAGGCTAAGCACCTAACACCCTTATCCCTATAGTGTGTGAAGTGAGGGGGTAGGCCACAATACCAAGCCATATACTTCCTTCCAACATGGAATCAAACCTCAACATACCTTTGAACATATAGAGGTTCCCATCCTTAAAAAAAACTTGAAACCATCTCTAGATTACCATTTATTATCACCTTAATTATCCCTTCTCCATATCACATTCTAAATTTAGTTTCTTAAAAAGTAAAAATCCTGTAAGTACATTTAGTAGTGTTTGTGTTTGCATTCACTAAAAATAGATAATCAAAAATAATTTTGCGTATATTTGAATTTAATTATTTTTTTATTTTTTGATGATACATGGTTTTATCATGACAATAGTCTCTAAAATAAACTAAATATCCTACCGCATTCCCTAATTTTATACATAGGAAGACCCATAATTCATTAGTATATTAGATATTAATCCAATTTCCCTTAATCATTCTCTTATTTATTTATATATACATATTCTTGTCTCCCTTTAAACCCTATCTTTAGTTTTTGTGTATGGTATGCCCTTATAGGGACTTGAAGTGCTTGTTGTGGCCATGGTTTCCTCTTCCAACAATCCACCTCCAATGGGTTCCGATACCAACATTGTTGTACCCAACATATCCCCTATTCTTTGTTTAAAAAGAATGGGGACCCACTTTTATTTTAATTTTTCCCTATTTTTTAAGTTTTCCTCTTCATTCTATGGAAGTTTTGTATATTTCTCCTTAATCTCAACACTCAAAAATGCAAATAATGGTGTTTTAAGTATTCAGACTAACTTATTAATGTCTTTCAAAAAATTTATACTTATGCAAGTTTTATAATTCATGCACACTTTGAATGACTTGGCACTTTGTAAATTATTTTATTTGGGATTTGTATTGTTAGACATTTTGTTTGGACATTTTATTTATTAGAGAAACTATTTAGGATTTGTTTAGACATTTTGTTTGGAAACTTTGTGCTTCAGATTTTTTTTTAGAATAGTCTTCATTGGACTTTTTGTGTTTAGAGGTTTTTCTCAAAAATCATTCATCAACATTTTGTGTTTGGATGTTTTATTCATAACTCCTTCATCAACATTTTTTTGGAGCTTTTGTTTGATATTTTTGTTCAGACGTTTTTTCAAGGGATTTGGTCTTTAGACATTTTATTTGGGTTTTGTGTTTAGAACCTTCAACTCACTAGAATTGTTGGATCGGTACAAAAATAAAATTTGACTCTCAATTTCCAACAACCCATTAGACTTACCCAACAAATTGAAACTATTTCATGACACTTGTTAAAAATATAGAAAATGCATGGCTTCCCTACCAAATAAACACACAAGGTTTGAATGGTGCAAGAAAAACAAGTTTATCAATATTAGGCATTAAAATTACATAAAATAGATTTTAATTCAAAATCTATATCAATAACCTACGGCTATTAACATGTTCATTGATCATAGGTAAATTCCATGCTCAATTATTACTCTATAAATAAATTCCTAGCCACTTGTACATCAAATACAAATAAAAAACCAATAGAAAGGAGTTTTAAATGTCTAGGAGACTAAAATTGAGCAAACCAATAAAATTTCAATGGCTTTATCATATTGAGTGTTTAGAGGAGTGCTTATACCATCTCAATTTTATATTAAGGATTCTATAGAGTATATAAACACTATGTTTGACACTACAATCTTGAATGATAGGTATGCCAAGTATTCTGACCTATGAGACCTTTTACCATGAAGAAATTCTATCTCTTGTGTAATTCCAATTGGTGATAAACCTACTCTATCTAAAGAGACAAGGATTACACTTTATGACAACCAAACCCAAGGTCATGCCATGTATCTACCTATTGTGAGACTTATTTCTTGTGAGTAAGATGACATATGGCATCTTCCTATATCACGTGGATCATAATATAGTCATGGATTACATCTCAGGTTATGATTTACAAAGGTAATTATCTCTACCAATTCTAGATGTCATATTCAACATGCATAGGGTAGTAACATGAAATAAGAATAATCCAATTGATAAAACTCTGAGTGGATGGATTTTTTTAGGGGAGCCTATGGTTCTAAATGGAAAATGCCCCATGTCTATCAACAAATTCAAAATGGGGGTCCACATCAGGATGGCCCTTTTAGACAAATTATATGGCATGTCTAGTATCCATTTTCTCCACCTAGATTGGGTACCACTTCTAGACATGCTGATGACCTCTGACATGACTTTTTCCCTAGGGGAGATTATCATCTATAATCTAAGGGATCAAGTTATATATAAATGAAAATAGTCCAATTCAGTAAGCTATTTTAATATGATGTCATACCTTCTCAATACAGTAATGAGAACTATCTACAGGTGTTATGGGGAGCTTTAGAGCCCAACTATGGACTGCATAAGGAATTTCATATGCAATTATTATTCATTTATGTATATATGAATACACCAATCATATTACCCAAATTGTAGAGGATGTATATCCTCAAGTATGGTAGGCTATCCATGAGGCCCCACTACCCTAGGATATCTAAGAGTATAGTAGATATATTAGCACCTCAAGGTGACTATTCACTATACCTAAATTATATAATGATTATGGTCACTAGCAATAAGGTCAACCCCTTATGTTTCCCCATGTACATTCTTCATAAGCTCATAGAGAAAGATAATATATTCCAACTTTGGTGGAGTATAGATTAAGGTTTAATAAAGAAGAAGAAAATCATGTTCTATGGGTCCCGTATGATAATAGGTCTAATGTGTTATATAATGAACAAACATTTCAAGGATGTAGGAAATAAAAGGAGGCATTATTAGTTGTCTACCTTGACTCATAGAGATTGAGACCCTCATGGTTGAATTCAGAAACATATCTAAGGATTCAATATTCCATACCAACATGTTCCTTATGATCATGAATTTTTGTTCCTAAATGCAAAAATTAACACCCAAGTCATGGAAAGGGTACAAATTGTAGGGCTTGGGGAGGAAATTTTGAATATATTTGAATTAGAACCTTCAATTTTGGTTCAAGAGATGCATACAAGGCTTCCAATGCTAAAGGATGGAATACTTCAGACTTCTAGGTCAACAGACCCCTACAATCAATAGAGGATCAAGGAGAGCCTAATAAAGAAGCTCCTTAAGTATTGAAGGCTATTAAGATAGAGCCTAGTGTGACTAAATTTGAGCATTGAGGAGATTAAGAGGATCCAATTATCTTGGACTCCTCTGATTTAGAAGGCCAAAATCACCCAAATGCATCACCCTTAAAAACATCTACAAGTAAAAAGGTTGTTACTATCCCAATTCAGTGAGGCTCTCTCCTAGCTAATAAATCTATAGTTTTCTATAAGAGGAAGTCAAGGGATATTCCCTTCATAGGGAACCCAACTTATGATGAACCATAAGTAGGCACATCTTCAATTTAGCAACAAACTCCAATAAAATAAGAAATAGATGAAGAGGAGGATTTAAAAAGAGTAAAATCATTAAGTGTCATAGATGACAAAGGGAAGTCACCGGTAAAAGATGAATAATCAGGTAAAAGTCTCGTCCTTCAGTCCCTTTTTCCCAAATTTCATTTGATTAAATTCCCCTTTCTTCAGTAAGTTCATCTGATTTAGTCCCCCTCAATGTTGCCTTACAAACACCTTTAGTCACTCCAAAATTAGAGGATGTCTACATTACCCCTATTGTTTCTATTTCCCTAATAATCCCAACTATGTATATTGCTACCACCACTATGGAAATTCCCTCTAGGACTACTATAACCCATCCTAAGACAAAAAGGGGGATTTTAACAAGGTTTAAATAGCATTAGAAATCTCCCAACTTCATGTATCATCTACCCAAATAAACTTGCCAATGCCTTCCACAAACTCTTACCAAGATACTACTAAAACATCCTTGAGAAAGGTTAAAATGGGAAAATAGGTGTATATAGTCCACCTACTACCTCAATATGGGGGTTTGGATTGGTCTAAAATCATATGACCCTCCCTTCCTATCTTAGTACTTAAAGGAGCTTTAGAGAAAACATCAAAAGAATTGTTAGTTGATACTACAACTAAGGACACACAACCAATAAATCTATCATATCTAGTCATCCCTCCATGGGTAGCTAAGCTCATATCAAAGGCTTCTCAAAAGCCAAAATTTTAGATCATATAGTTGTTATTGATAAGCTCCATGTTTGATAAACCCTCAAGAAGCATCCAAAGGGTTAGGAAGAAAAAAGTGGAGGATGAAGCTCAAAGATAAATTATTTTTTAAGAAAGACAATAATTCTTGTCCTTATCTAAAATAAATAAAAGGAAATTGGGGAAGTTGATATATATAGAGGACTTTAAGTCCCTTACTAAAACTCATAAGGATGCTTTGATAGCATTACATGAGGGGAATGAAATGGCCAGGCAGGAGTTTGAGAAAGAATTAGAACAAATAAAAGAGTAGCAACAAATAAACCACATTTTTCAATAAATTGAGACTAAAGTTTAATAGGCCACATCAAATTTGTATAATGTGCTTGACTCAATTGATGCAGTGAGGGAAAAATTGGATCCTTACATAACAAAGACTCATAAATTGTTTAATTATTTGAAGTAAGATGAGAATAAACTAAAATTACTTATTATTTATACTATCAATAAGGATTATAGCCATCTTGATTTGATGACACCATTAGAGTCTTCAAACTCCCTCAATTTGGTGGTAATTAGAACTCAGGAGGCTAAAGAGTGGATCAAAATATCTAGGGTAGTAATGCCCAAGTATCAAGAACATGAAGCTTTGCTTTTGAAAATCCTATAAGAATTGAATATGTCAAAGGTAAGGGACACTACTGGTAAAATTATTGGTAAGATCAATTTTGGTTAACTCCTTCACTAGGCATCCAAGAATTCTAAACAAAGCCTTCAAGGATTAACACTTGAAAAAATTGAGGATGAGTTAAGTTATACTAGAAAGAAGGTGATAGAAGTAGAAATTTTTAAGATAAACGTATACAACACTAAGGCAAAACATATCAAGCTCCTTAAATAGGTAAATAGGGTACATAAAACCTCATTACTTAACTTGGACATTATCAGATCATATCATGATGAAGGACACAATTGTTATCTTGAGTTGGAATCAAAGAAGAATAATGATATTACAACATCTAGTTTAGAGCCAATATCTATAGCAACAACTCCAACAATCAACACATCCATGTAAATGTGTATATAGCCTTAGTTTTAGGGTGTTAATTTTATAATCATAGTCTACTTTTTATAGAACTTGAATATGAAAGTTATCTAAATTATTTGTAAGCATACACATGTTGTATCACATCATAAAGGCTAACTTTACTTTTGACAATTGTGAGATAACTATGAATATACATACATATAATTTTGAAACTAGAATTATAATTGAAGTTTTATGTATGCCATGTAATTACAAGTTTGCATGAACTTGGAGGATGAGGTGACCCCTCCCCAAGTCTATATATACGAACCTCATTTTCAAGGGTCAAAAAATTAATACAAGAATAAATAAAATTTTGATTGTCACACATGTCTTGGTGCCTTTTCTTTCCAAATTATATGTAATCAAGTTTTATCTCTTTTGGTCATTTGATTCAATAATTATAATATGAAATAGTTACAAAGAATTTATTTTTTTATAATTTATATACTGATTTTAGATGTGTAATGTCTATTGAAGAGTTAGTAATTATTATTGATTATATGCAACTAGGTTGACTGTCTTATCTTTTTAAGTGTGTATAAGTGTTTTATTTGATATAGTCTTCTATGTGCATGCTATAGCTACCTTATCTACCCCCTAATTTGAGTCATAATATTTTGATTATGGTTGTACAATAGCTACCCTAAAAGGAATAACCTTTGATGGAGATCTTCAAGTTTCTTATATCAAACTATCTTAGACTACTTGGCTATGTTTATATGCGTGTGTATAGTATCTAATAATAGTAAACATCAGTTTTCAAAACACTTGTCCAAAATAATCCAACCCAAAAGGTAATTTTTGAATTCATAGAGCCCTTCATTTTTGTTCTACCCTTTCCCTCTTTTGGATTTTATTTCTAAAGTCTTCCCACTTTAGATTAGTACCCAGTCATCCATCAACTCACCTAGTTTTAAATTTCTTTTAGATATCATTCATCCACACATAGTCCTTGTAAACAACCTACATTCCATTCATGCTATTCCATCACCTAGTTGTTTAAATGCATACCTCCAACTCATGCCCTAGAGTGGAGTTTACCTCCATTGTGATCTTAAAATGTTAGAATATACCTCTTTATGAATTTGTGTGCAAAAAAAGTACATCAACATTATTTTTTTTAGGAGGGCCTTGAACCTTTCTAGTAAAAGAGGTTAA
Source organism: Torreya grandis (assembly GCA_037957365.1). Lineage (NCBI taxonomy): Eukaryota > Viridiplantae > Streptophyta > Pinopsida > Cupressales > Taxaceae > Torreya > Torreya grandis. The sequence continues at coordinate 320,911 of JARHVA010002611.1, forward strand.
CTCCTACATTTTGTTACATTAGAGTCATCTAAGAGAATGACCAGATCTAGAGCTCAAGCTAATTTTCTAGTCTCACCTTTGTCAAATCATAGTAGGCCTAGATTTTTACCAATTTTCGATATCATACCCCAAGTCAAAACACCTTCCCTTTTAAGGAACACTTCCCATGTTAATCATCCTATGGATCAACCACCCTAGTTATTTGGATGTGTTATTTCCATCCTAAGGGATGTACATGACCTATCGAGGAATCTAGAGAAGTATCTACCATCCCTTTCTCCTGCAAGAGAAAGAAATTCTAGAACACATCAAGTATTTCAAATTTATGTTAATATTGATGAATGTTATATATGAAAATGTTGAATGTATAATTTTTCCTTTCACACTAATGGATGTTGCTTATGATTGGTACCTTGATATGTAAGAGAACTCCATTACTTCCTAGAATGAATGTCAAACTATCTTTCTTGCATAGTTGGGATAGGTCACTAGCCCTAGTTTGATATACCAACACTTTACTAGCATGAAGAGGGAGCCCAATGAACTAATATAGGCCTTCAATGTAATATTGTAGAATATGTAAACCTAGTTAAGCCTAGTGTATAAACTAGTAGAAGTGTTAACATTATAAATGTAAAAGAATGCTCTAGATCCAATTACTATAGTTTTATTATGAAGGACTATTGGCATTGGCCTCTGAAGAGGCCATCAACATTGATAGAAAACTTAATCCTCAAGTGCCTGACACACCTAGTATCAATATTGGTCTCCCAACTTTGAGTCTAATTCCACATATGAAACAGAATATCCCCATATTTAATCAAAATTAGCTATATACACCACCTCCCCTGACATAGACATCACAACCAAATTATAATTTATTAAATAACCATGCATGTGGTAATGGTAACCAATAGAACCAACATTCAGTTCCATCCCCTACCACAATTACCTAGGGCATGGATTCTACTAAAGTAAAGTTGGATGCCATATAAAAATGGTCCAAAAACTAATCAATGATTTTCTTGGCATGCAAAGGAAGATAAGAAATGTTAATGGCCTAAATAGTAATCATAATTATGCATTCTAAAGGTATAATAGACCCTTTAATAGGCCAAAAAATAATATATAATAGTCCAAAAAGCCTCTATAAATCAATATAGTTTAGACAACCTTGCTCAACTAGTGCAAAATTCATAACATGTCTCAGCATGGTGAACCTGACTATGTTGAGTTTTGTGCAGATTTTGATATCTTTCAAAAAGTGGTGGTGAGGCAAGATTTGATGCATAACCCACAAAAATTTCACCATGACTCTAGATCTTCAAGCATTGATATGTTTTTTAAGACCCATGAGTTTCCTTTCTTGAGTGAAGATGAAAACATACCAAAGGGAAACACTACTAATATCCATGATTTCTAGCAATATCAAAAAGGTGGTTACAACCTAAGGAATATGAAAACCTTCATAATGTCTACTCCTCCAAATATTATAGCCATTCCATCAAATCCAAAGGCTAATAATAATCCACCTCCCCCAAAAGAGAATGGTCAACCTAAGAATAATGAGGAATAGAGCTTAGGGGAGTATAATATTATTGAAGATGTAAATAAAATCAAGGCAAACATCACCCTTCATGAATTGACCTAAATTAATGAATAAAAAGAACTCCTATGTAAGTATATCATAAGGAAATCCCCTATAGAAAGGACAACATTTATTACAGAGAAAATGAAGCCCTCTAACACTAACATCATATACAAAATCAAGATAAAGGTGTCACCCTATTTTTGACCATTAGGGCATTCAGTAAAAATATTCATAATTTATTAGTCAATTATAGAGCTTTAGCCACTATGATTCCTACTTATATTTGTCAAAATCTTTGCCTCACTCCAACACCCTTAAAGAGAATAGTCTCATAATTAGAAAAAATGGTTGTACCAATGATTGAAGAGATAACTAATGTGCGTATTTAAGTAACATATGATCCATGAGTATAGATGACTATTGATATCCTTGTGGTAGACATGCCTAAAGGGTATGGACTATTTTTGAGTAGGGACTAGTCCAATACACTCAATATATATATCTCAATAAATTTCTCTCATATTTGGCTAACATGGAGAGGCCTTCCAAACCAAATCTAGATTGATCAAGATCCATGAATGAAGTATCCTATCATAGAGTATAATGTCAAGAATGAAAATTTAAGTTATGAATACCCTATCCTTAGTATTTATACTTTCACCACATGAAATGAAATACAAGAACAAGAATCCTACTTCCCTGGATTCTCCACTTTGATGGTGCTAGATCCAAATAAAGATTAGGTGTAAGAATTAAATTGATTAATAAAAAAAGAAAGAATTTCCTAGAATAATATATATTATAATTCCCTTGCACGAATAACAAATCTTAATATGAATCATTATTTTTGGGATTACACTTTGCCCTCAAAAATAATGTCAAACAGTTGTTGGTATAAGAGGATTCAGAGTTGGTAATCAATTAGGTTAAAAATGAATATCAGTGTAATCTATCATATATAAAAAGCTATAAGTAAAGACTATGGGATTTGATTAAAATACTTTGAGAATTTTAATATACTATTTGTTTCCATAAAAAAAGCTAAGTTGTAGATTCACTAACAGCTTCAACCACCAATTTGGAGCCTTTACAAGAATTCTAGGTAAATATATTCTCTATTGAGCTATTACCTTGTCCCTATATTCCTAAAAACATAGATAATTTCCAAGTTTTAAATGATGACCAATAGATCATTCAATTTATAACCAACTCAGGATAATTTGATTCCCAAATCATTGGTGACAAAGAAGTTAATTATCTCTACCAAGAGGATTCAAGTGAGGAAGGTGTTGTCTAGCTCAAAGAAAATCATCTCCCACTTAGAATGGTTTCCTTAGAAAGAGAATTTGGTATATATCCCTAAGATCAATAGAAAAGGAAACCCAAGGTTAGTGAGTTTGAATTTAAAATGGATAATTTGGGGGATGAGAGTATCCCATGCCATATCAACATTAGCCTTAGCTAAACTCTAAAAAAAAGGCAACAGGTGAAATATTTACTCAATCAATACAAAGATGTGATTACATGGACATATGAGGACTTAAATGTTTATGACCCAAGGTCATCACCCATATGATTACATTAAAATTAGACCATAAAATATTTAGTTAAAGAAAAGACTAGTAAAATCTATCCTAAAACCTCTCATTCAAAGAGAAATAGAAAAGTTATTAAATTTAAGGATAGTTTTTCCAATTAGACATTTTACCTAGGTGGCCAACTTAGTCCCAGTTATAAAAAATAATGGATAAATTAGATTGTGTTGATTTCAAAAACTTGAAAAAATAATCTAAGAATGAAAACCATCTAATGCCCTCCCTAGATGAGGTTATTCAGATAGTCAATGACTCTGAAATGATGTCCTTCTTGGATGGATTTTCAAGTTATAACCAAGTACTGGTAGAATTAGAAGATATAATTAAAACCATATTTACCATAAAGTGGGGTACCTATACATACAAGAGTATTCCTTTTGGCCTGATTAATATAGGATCCACCTTTTATAAATAAATAGATCATACATTTCAAGGATTGATAGGTAAATTTATAATCATCTATATGTATGACCTTACTATTTTCTCCAAGAATAAGAATGATCATGTAGACCATATGTAGTCAATATTCAAAAGATGTCTAAGGTTTAGAATATAATTGAACCCAAAGAAGAACATATTTAGAGTTACTGAGGTCAATATTTTGGGACATGTCATTACCAAAGAAGGGATCATCATCAATCCATATAGAATCTAGGGTTTAAATATCGTGCTTCCAAATAGAAAGGAGCTCAACTTTATATTTGAGAAAACAATTTCTAAGAAATATTATCTCAAGATTTGTATAAATTGTAACACCCCTAAATGCAATTCTCAAATAGAATGCTAAAGTGAAATGGAGATCTGAGGTTTGAAAGTATTTTTAGGACATCAAAGATGTTATATCTCAGGCCTTAGTACTAATTAGTTTGGATTTTGAAAATAACTTTTACTCATTAATTTACTT